>JANHAO010011524.1:0-16930 GCA_026873985.1 Saraca asoca | reverse complement strand
CACTAAATGTTCATTCAATTATTGAAAATCATAACAAGAAGCCTTGGAATGATTAATGAATCCATCCTAAGTAGTCAAGATTCAGTCAAGCAAACAACACATCAAAAGCTTAATGCATTAGCTAGTTTTCCTATCCTCTTCCTAATATTAATCATTAAGCAACAATCAAATAATAACTAAAGAAAATGAAGCCATTAAACTCATATATTCACTGTAAAATAGAAAGAAAAAAGGAAAGAAATGACCAACAAATGAAATCCAGAAAGAAGGAACAAAACCTCAATATTAATCTTCAAGTTTGCACCCCTTGGATTGGTTACAGCAGTTCAGCCTTCCATGGAGGCAGAAAATATAAAGAAAAGAAGAAGAAAACATCCTAACCTAAAGCTACTAGAAAACCACACTAAAACTATTGCAAAAACTGGACTAAAACTTGCCAGCCAAATAGTTTCACCTGGGTAGAAAGAAACAGTTGCTGGGTAGGTAAGAGGCAATGATTATGGTTAGTCTGATTGCTTGCTGCCATTGCCTTGCATGCTGTGCTCTTTAGTAGACTACTTCTTCTAGTTTTTCTAATGACTGTCTACTCTCCAGCTAGTTGAGTGTTTGCTAGATCAAAGGATGGTCAAGTGGGCTGAAGATCTATGCCAATTAGGGGCCTTAAAAGTCCAATTCTGCAAAGCCCATTTTCATAGCATTTCTATCATGAATTTTAGCTCCATTTTCATGCCTAATTTGATCTCTTCAGCTCTGGAAGTCTTCATATGAAATGTGAAATTATGCATTAGCTTCCATTTGGACTTAGTTTCACCTCAATTGGACTTGTTTAGCTCTAGATATGATCTATTGAATGTTTGGAGGTTGGGCTACCAAGGACAGGGTTGAGATAGTATTTTGATTCTAATTTGAGCTCCAATTTTGGATAACCAATTGTGAGATTCAGCTTTTGTAGTCTTCATGAAAGTTGTAGATCTATCTCTTAGCTTTCCTGCAAGATAAGAATCACATTAATTGGACAAATGTAACTTGAGATATAGCCAAATTACATAAACTACTCAAAATGGCCAAGTTATGCAAAATTTTCCAAATGATGCTAATTGACACTAAATCATAAATACATACTAACACAACTAGAGTAAGTCATTTTTGGACCTTAAAATGCTAAGTGAAAGGACAAATAAATGAGTGAAATATTTTGTTATCAACCCCACTTTCCGAGGAGATCAAAATGGAACCTCTCCCCCATGCTTCAAGGTCTCGGCCATCCCACCATATGATAAAAAAAGCAGTCCGTACAATCATCTGGATGCTTTCAACATCCAAATGGACCTCTAGACCGGCAATCCCCTAGTCAAATGTCGAGTTTTTCCAGCTACCCTTGGGGATGTGTCGTGAGCATGGTTTAAAGGTCTTCCAACTCGCAACATCAGTAGTTGGGAGAATGCCAAAATAAATTCATCGACTAATACGGAGCCCTTAAATAGCAGCTTGCACCATCTTGCCACTTGGCAACCATTTTCCAAAGGAAGGATGAGTAGTTAAAGGACTATATCACAAGATTTCGATGTGAAATTAACATAGAGAGTCCTTCCAATGATATTATCTTGATAGTGATCTCAGCGGGGCTTTACAGAGATGGAAAGCTGTACAAAATTATATACAAGTCTTCGGTAAAAAGCTTAAGGGAGTTCTATGAGCGGGCCGCTAAAGAAATTTGGTGGGAGAAAACTTTTGGTCCGAAAGAGCTCAGACAAAAAGGCAAAGCTAGTGACTCAATTTTTGGCCAGGACGGGAAAAGGAACAACCACAACAAAAATGGAATGGGCCAGGTCGATAATGCGGGTTTCTAGCCCACAAAGAAAGATAGGACAGAGTGACCTGAACCCAAAGGTCGCTACGACAATTATAGCATTCTGTCTGACACTCTAGAGAGAAAATACGTAACAGAAAAGCATAAGGAGAATTTTAGGCGACCTAGGCCCCTACTGACCTAAGCCCCTGCTGACCCCTTCAAAGCATAGGGATCCAAACAGGTTTTGTGCCTACCACAACAATATTGGGCACACCACCTCTAAATGCAAGTCACTTAAAAACGTGATTAAGGATCTCATCCGAAGAGGCCGTTTGAAAGATTATATGGTGCAACCTGTAGGATAGTGACCTCTGCAACAGACTGCACAGCCTTCCTAGAGCATCGAACAAAAGCAAACAGTAATGGTTAAAACCATTTACACGATCCATGGAGGATTGCACATCACGAGGCCCTCATGCAACTCACAGGAACAATACATTCAGAATGCGAGCTACGTCTTGTCTACAAGTTATGAATCTAGCAGACTCACTAAAAAAGCCAGGATGGCTTCTGAGTGCATTACCTTCGTGGATGATGACACACAGGGAATCCAGTCCCCCCATAATGATGCTATTGTTATTAGGGTCAAGGTTGATAATGTTGAAGTGCAAAGAATCATGTTAGATACTAGTAGCTTGATCAATGTCATGTATAAAAAGTGCTTCAAACAGATGGAGTTGACCTAGAGCGATCTTGAACCTTCGTCTGAACCTCTTTTTAACTTTACGAGCAATGCGATATTCCCCATAGGGTAGGTCAAACTTCCCATGACCTAGGGAGACAAGGATCGCCAATCCACCGTTCTGGTCAACTTCTTAGTTATGGACTGTCCCTCGGCCTATAACATAGTCCTAGGGCAACCAACGACGAATTACTTAAACTTGGTTATGTCCACCAAAACACTAACAGTCTGGTTCCTAACTTCGAATGGAGTTGGATGCGTATGAGGCAAGTAGTACACGGCCTGACAATGTTATGAGGATGCTATCAAACTCGGGCAGGGCAAAAGGGTTGATGTAGTTTCTAATGAAGAACCCCAAGCCCTAGGCATGATTGAAGGCAGTCACGATCTCAACCCATGTGACATGGAAGCAGAAAAGGAGATCGAGCCAATCGAAGAACTTGAAGAAGTCAAGGTCAGCGAGGTAGATGATGAGAAGTGCCTCAAGCTTGGAAAGAACTTGCCCTCTACGTAAATGTCTAACTGGTTGATTTCCTTAAAGTAAATTTGGACATCTTTGCTTGGAGTCACAAGGACATAGGGGGAATTGATCCCAAGGTTATGTCACATAAGTTGAATATCGATCCTCACCACCAACCAGTCAGACAAAAAAGAAGACCTTTAACTACAGAGCTTTCTCACACCCCAAAGGAAGAGGTAGACAGGCTACTAGCGAACAAATTCATTCGGGAGGCTCACTACCCATTTTGGGTAGCTAACCCTGTCTTGGTCAAAAAGAAGAATGGAAAATGGAGGACATACATTGATTTTACAGACCTTGCTAGAGCCTATTCAAAGGATAGCTTCCCTCTACCAAGGATTGACTAACTTGTTAATGTAATGGTTGAGCATCAACTCCTCAGTTTCATGGATGCGTACTCCAGGTTCAATCAAATACCCATGGAGCCACAAGATGAGGAGTATACCTTGTTCATCATAGATCGAGGGTTGTACTATTATAAGGTGATGCCTTTTAGGCTCAAAAATACAGGAGTGACCTACCAATGGTTAGTGAACATGATGTTTAAAGATCAAATTAGGAAGACCATGGAGGTCTATGTGGATGACATGCTTATGAAGTCCAGATAGGTTCTGAATCATGTAAAGGATCTGGATGAAATGTTCCAGATCCTAAGAGTATACTGAATGAAATTGAACCCACTCAAAGGTGCATTTGGAGTGGCTTCCAGGAAATTTCTTGAGTTCATGGTTAATGATAGAGGAATAGAAGTGAACCCTAAGAAAATCAAAGCACTCATCAATATAAGATTGCCAAGCAGGATTAAAGACGTATAGAGCTTAACTGGCCAGGTCGCAACCCTTAGCAGATTTATCTTGAAGGTAACAAACAGATGTCTACCATTCTTTGATATCCTAAAAAGAGCAAAGCGCTTCACATGGATCAAGGAATGCGAAGCTGCCTTTATACATTTGAAGGAATACTTGGGTCAAGCTCCACTATTATCTAAGCCACAAGAAGCAAGAAGCTAATCCTTTACTTGGGAGTATCTCAACATGCCATTAGTGTAACCCTTGTTTGTAAGGAGAATAGAGTATAACTCCCAGTCTACTGTGTGAGCAAAAGGTTTCTAAACACTGAAGAGAACTACTCTAACATGGAAAAGCTTGTTTATTATCTTGTCATCACATCTAGGAAATTGTGACCTTACTTCTAGGCCAATATGATTGAAGTGCCAACCTAATATCCATTAAGACAGACCATTCAGAAAGCAAACGCTTCAGGTCGCTTACTTCAGTGAGCAATCAAGCTTGCCCAATTCCATATCCACTACAAATTAAGGTCAGTAATTAAGGGACAAGCCCTAGCCGGCTTCATAGCAGAATTCACCAGACCCGTAGGGGAAGAAGTAGAAACCTCAGAAGGACCATGGTGAGCAGAAGGCAGGAGCAGGAATCCTATTAATCAGCTCAGAAGGACATAAAATTCTCTGTGCCCTAAAACTCAAATTTCAAGCAACCAATAACAAAGTAGAATATAAGGCATTGCTTGCATGGCTTCATCTCGCAAAGGACGTACAGGATAAAAATTTAAAGGTCTTTAGTGACTCCCAATTAATCGTCTGTCACATAAAGGGGGAATATCAGGTGAAGGGACCGAAAATGACTGTCTATCTATAAAAGGCTCAGGAGTTGCTCCATACATTTCAGAGGTACGAAATCAACCAAGTCCTGTAAGTTCTAAATGCACATGTAGACACATTGGCTCGCATGGCTGCAGCAAGGGACACAGAATTTTTGGGTGCAATACCTATAGAGATTCTTCCATCTCCCAGCATTAAATAGAAAGATGTCGTAATGATAACTACTGTGGCACATAACTCATGGATAAACCCTATCTTAAAGTACCTACGAGATGGCGAACTCCCAGAAGACAAATTAGTAGCACGTTGCATGCAATTCTAAGGTACTGGGTATTGCATCATCGATAATGTGCTTTACAAAAAGGGCTTCTCAGCTCTGCTTCTCAAATACATTAACGATCCCAAATGCAATCTTGTCCTAAAAGAAATTCATGGCGGGCACTGCAGGAACCATGCTGGGGGGTTGTCACTAGCTCAAAAGGTCCTCTAATAAGGTTTCTTCTGGCCGATCATAAAACAGGATGTAATTGACCTCGTCAGGAGATGTGACAAATGTCAAAGATTTGCTAAAGTCCCCCGAGCTCCTCCAGCTTACTTCCTACAAATGATCAGTCCAAGGCCCTTCATGATATGGGGGATTGACCAATAAGACCTTTTCCCATAAGTCATGGAAATTGTAGAGACATCATAGTAGCTGTAGACTATTTCGTTAAGTAGGCAGAAGCAAAGAAGGTGGCCCAAATTTCTTCGTCTCACATTAAGAAGTTTGTTTGGAATAAAATTATTTATCGATTCAGCATCCCTCAACAAATAGTGTTCGATAACAGGACTCAGTTCACCAATGAGTAATTCATTGAGTTTTGCAATGACCTCGAGATTTTGAAGAGTTTCTCATTGGTAGACCACCCTCAAACTAAGGGATAGGTTGAGGTAGTGAATAAGATCATTAAATAAATTCTAAAGAAGAAATTGGAAGCCAGGAAAAGGGCGTTGGTAGACGAATTACCGAAGGTACTATAGGCTTATCACGCTATAACTTGCAGCACCACAGGAGAAACCCCTTTCTCGATGGTCTACAAATCTGAAGTGATGATACTGATGGAGTTTGAAGTGACCTCACATCAGAGAGCTACCTTCAACCAAGAGGAGAATAACTGGCTACCGGCTATGAGTCTTGATCTCATTGAGGAGAAAAGGGATAAAGCATGTCTCAAGGTTGCGACCTACCAATAGCGGATCGCAAGGCATTTTAATCAAAAGGTCTGAGCTTAAAGCTTCAAAGCGGGTGACCTTATGCTGTAACTTATTCTGCTAGAGGTTCGTAATCCCAATGAAGGGACATTGGGTCCCAATTAGGAAGGCCTATATGTTGTGAAAGAAAAATTAAGGACTGGGGGATATCATCTAGCAAATGTTGAAGGAATTGAATTCCCCCGAGCTTAGAACACTGAATATCTTCGACCATATTATAGATAAAATCAAAGTCAGATTTGTTAATTTGTAATATTTTTCAAAAGTTTTGAATCAAAAAAGGATCAAAGAAATCTCTTTTCTATTTAGCATACTCTTTAATATTTCTCTAACGACATTTGGTTTCACTTAAGCTTAATAAAGAAAAGGCTACGGTCTGCAAAGATAGCCTGGCCAGCCATTTCACGAAGTGTGAAGATGGTCGAGCCTCACATCCCATGGACAAATGTGACTTATCTAGATTTATGTGATACATTAGCAAAATCAACTAACTGGATGATAAAAAGCACAAAAGATTAAATCTGAAGATAAGGATGTCTTAATTACAAAACTAAAAGAGTGCAAATCAAGTTAAGAGAATAGAAAATAAAGCTATCAAGACACTACGTGAGGTAGAGCCTATGAACTAGAAGGATCTTGGATAGCCAGGGAGCTTGAAGCAGCTGCATGAGGATTCTCCATTGTTTGTCCTTTGAGCCTCTCTTCAGCTACCTCTAGTGTCAGCGAATTGACTTCGACCTACTCTATGCCTTCACCGAGAGGATTACCAGCAACCTCAGCACCTAAGGGAGAGATCGCCTCCACACCCTCAATGAATCCCTAAATAATGCCCTCAATCTCCCACCAAAAAAGGAGAAGTCAAGATATGGATGCTTCAGACATAAAGTATACACAAAGCTATCAGTAGTATGAGAAATTGTAGTTTCGCAGGCTTGATTGACCATGATAAAAGCTTCCTCCTTCACTTTGGCAATCTCCACTTTAGCATGCATGGCCCTCTCCTTAGCCTGTCCGGCAACCTCTTCAACTCGTTTGGCCACCTCCTCAGCTCGTTGTGCTCTCTCCATAGCACAAGTTGCCCTCCCTTAAGCAGCTTTAAGTTGCTTCTAAAAACTTTTAACTCCCCATATCAGATTAGTTGTGTCCTCTCTTCTCTGTCAGAGCTCGTCATGAGCCCTGCGTAACCTCTAAGCAAAGTCAGCTATCTCACAACCAAAAGATTCCTTGGCCCTCCTTATTGTAGTATGGGCTCCTTGCAACTGAGCTTCGGCATTCTCTAATTTCTTCCTTAACTCCACCACTTCATTAGTTACCACTGTTAGGCTAGTTTCGAGCTGACCTCTCTCTCCTTCCCAACTCAGGCACTCATTTCTCTACTTAATAGCCTCCAATGCCCCCTAGAAAATCGCAGTAAGAAATCAAAACATAGGCAAAAGATCAAGAAAAACAAGAAGGAATGACATTGACCATCAAACAGTGGTTGGCCAAAATCTCCAACAAGACGCTATCCCGAATCCTGTCATCCTCTAAAGATTCTACACTAGCCCCTAGGATTTGGCTCATATTACTATTAATGACATTGTAGAAAATCGAGGTCTTGGGTCCTCATCCTCCAGTCGAATGCCCCAGATTACTTTTGGGCTATGTCGCTAAGCTAACAGCGATCTCTTTCTTCTTATCAACCCTCAATCTTTTGGAAGAAGATTCAGTTGGAGTCCCCTCTCTATGGCCCAAAGACCTGATTGTCACTCTCTCAACCTCAGCTAGCCTGAATTGTGAAATGGGGTTCAAGGCAAGTAAAGTCTTTTCCACTATCACCAGGGTGAAAGGGCCATCAGCTTGAGCTGGAACCGAGACAGCTACAGAGGGAGAAGGCTGACCAACCTGAGCAGGAATTAGAGCATCCATAGAGGAAGGAGGTTGGCCACCCTGAGTAAGAGTTGGGGCAATTGTGGAGGAGGAAGGATGATTAGTGCGAGCAGAAGCAGGAGCAGACCCACTTCGACCTTGCAAAGGGTTTGACCAAATCAACTCTTCCCATATTGACCTGCTCACTGAAGGTTATAGGGGGAACTTCCCTTGAACCATGAACTCCTATATCCCACGAACTGTTGATAAGGTTAGCACCAAGAGGAAGGGAAAGCCCGTGAGCTCGCAAAAGTTCCTCGTCAAACTTTGAGTCATTTCAAAGATCGTCATAGATAAAGAATTTATCTAACACCTCGATCTCCTCCGCACTCAACTCTGGCCTTTCCTTTCAAGCTTTATCTACAAAGAACATAACAAAAGATCAAAGTCAAACCAAAATAAAAAATAATGAAGATCAATATCCTCCTGGCTCACTCACCCGGATTATAAACAAATGAAAAATTTTGAAGACAAGGTAGAGACGAGCAGGAAACATAGAACTAATGGGTCTTATAAGGACCCACATTAGATTTCCCTCTAACATCTCCATGAGGCAATACCCTCTTATACTTGGTAGGACGAGGCGAAAGGTAGTAAAAACCTTCTCGCTACTTGGCAGTCTTGATGTTATAAAGGAAACAAAGAACTCTCACCCTGGGAGGACGAAGACCATTCTGGAGGTGGACCAGCACAAGAGAAGTCAAAGTAGAGTATACGTTAGGGGATAATTGGGCCAGAGCAAGTCTCAGCTCATTCAGGAATTCGATCACATATGAGAGGACTGGAAACCTAAAACTCACATTAAGATGATGAACACCGATAGCCGTAAACCCCTTCAGAGGATGGGCAGCATGATCATTATGAGATGGTACCATCACATGGCAACCCCTAGGAAAAGGTATGCCTCTACAATCTCCCCTATTTCCTTGGGTTTTATGCTAGAAGGATAGCGTTTGAAGGAAGAATCGGCTCCAGATCCCTCTGGCCCAAAGCGAGCTACAAACCCTCGAGCGACCTCACCACTTTGGGAGGTCGTATCCCCAGCAACACAAAGCTTCTCCTCACTCCCCTCAGATTTGATGTCATCATTGCCTATTAGGTGGTGGCAGTGTCTATAGGACTAGGACATCTACGCGAAGAAAAAAGAAAAGGAAAACAATCAGGCCACAAAACAAAGACTGGCCACTAATCTAAAAATGGTCTGACCTAGGAGAAAAGTATCTATTGCCATGAATCACCTAAACCCAAAAAGCATAAACAAAGGATTCCAGCCACTAAGCCAACGATACCCAGAAATCTAGTTAAAGACTCTACCACCACCAAAGGCCCTAATGTCTACTAACAAGCAAGTAAAATACCATCCACATCTTGATTTTTCATTAATGACAAACACACCCATAGGAGCCCTAAAACCAAAAACACAAAAATATTAGGCTTGGGATAAAAACTCACCTTGTCAGACTAAGAAATAGTCTGGAGAATAGATGGAAGCGGTGGCTAATAATCGGAACCCAACTTCACAAATCCAAAAGATTAGGATAAGGTTGAGGTTGGAAAAGAATGGCAAGCAGTCTCTAAATCTGTGAAAAGATGAAGAGAAAAAGTATGACCTTGATAGATTTCAAATGATGAACAAAAAAGGGGGAAAGAACCTTCCCAGTTTTTATTACAAATGAACTAATCGTCGGATTTAGAAACTCTTCGAATGACTCACAATCCAACAGGCTAGTGCTATTTAGCATTTATGCCAAGACGTGTCCACTGAACATGGTAATAATTGCACTGTCTGTGGGAATTGAAGAGACATACTTGAAACAAACATATCAAAATCCTCACCAGATAGTAAATGGCCAAAAAATGAACTATGACCCTAGCTTTTTTGTGATCTGCAACTCACAGCCACCTTTCGACCAGCTCATGATTTACAGCTCCCATGTGATCTTAAGCCAATGCGTGTGCACCTTATCGACCATCATGTAGTTCATTTCAATCTAGCTTGGGCACACTTGATGCACACTTGGTGCTATGCATTAAGCCTCCAGAGCTCATCTCAATAGAGCGGACACACTTGGTGCTATGCACTAAGCCTCTAAAGCTCATCTCAATAGCTTGGGCACACCTGGTGCTATGCACTAAACCTCCAAAGCTCATCTCAATAGCTCAGGCACACTTGGTGCTATGTAATAAGCCCCTCAAGCTATCTCATCTTCAAATCAGGTGCATTTAATTGCTCACAAAGTTGCTTAAATTAAAGCACGGCTTAAGTGTCGTCAGATTCATTATACTATTAACTCACAACTCTCTATCAGGCAAAATCATGTTGATACTCAAATTTACCTACAAAGTAGATTGATTTCATTAATTGAACGTTTGGCTTCACACCCAATTAAGCGCGAAATGAAAAAGCTGCTTATGAAAAGATTTGAATACTTTTCTTCTACAATGTTCAACAATCAGCTATACACTCAAAATATCAAGAAAATATGATTCTCGTTACAAAAGCTCTTTCAACGAGGTAAATTTAAACAAGTAAATTTAGAATATGAAGATCATAACAAACATATAGCTACAATAAACAGGAGAAACTGGCCTTTTAGAAGTCATGGCCCACAAATAGGCCAAGCTGCTCCTGCTCCACTTTCTTATCTTCCTATGAAGCTAATAACTTCCCTCTCAATCTAATAGCTTTCGATGCATGAAAGAAGTTGACTAGATGCCCTCACTATGCAAGGAAACCAAATAACAGAGGTGAGAAGTTGCCATATCTAGCTTAACCTTGAAGAGCTGGTGGAGGAAGGTAACAAAACTTCCCGGGATCCTCATAGAGGAATCACCCTCGAAAGCTTCCCATAACAAAACTTCCTAAGATCCTCAGGGAGAAACACTCACCGTAGATTGCGAACACCTCCAGAGCTTTTACCGAGAGTTCTCAAAAGAATAGAGCCTTGTTTGGAACACCCATTGAATTCCCTTATGAAAGAAAAGAAGTTTGTCCCACCTTATATAAACTAATCTAGTCCCTTCTGAAAAATCTAGAAGATGCCCAGCTATTTTTAATCAAGCAATTCAGTACAAAGTGAGATTGCCACACCAATAGCTGTAAGGCAAACGTAATTAAAAGACAACTAAGCATAAAGTAAAAAGCTGGAGCTTAATATAACCATATAGCAGGCCGTGCACTAAAACTTTGACTAAAAAATGTGCCACAATAAGGGTATCTGGCAATCTTACGAATCACAAACAGGGGTCCCTTATCTGGAAAAATGTGAAAATAACTCATAGCTCGTAAAGTGAACTAAGAGTTGGGGGCTAATGTTATGGGCATTTTTGGATTGGACGTAATGGATCAGTGGAGGCCCAAAGAATCAGGACCACAATAAAGAGGCGTAGCCCAACTCAGAGTAAGGTTGTTGAAGCCAAGCTACAAATCGCGCAGCGTGAACTCACAACCCTCAACCAATCAAAGCAACAGTAAACTCCTCTCTGCATCATAGGAAACACAGATATAGTCTGAGTACTCTACCAACTCATAACCCAGCCTCCAAAGTCCGACAGTAATTTGCCTTACATTTATTACTTGGCATCTAGCATTTAATGCTCATCACAGATGTAATCATAGTTTTACAATGATAATTTATGACTTGTAACCCTCCCAGCCTCTATAAATAGGGAGAGAGAGCCATAACATAGATATATGAAAAAACACATGTAAAAACTCTATAGAAATAGCCATTGATATATGTATTTTTGCTATATGCAGCAAACACAATCGCTTAAAGTTAATATAATCATTATGGATGTATGGGTCATCTGGACTTTAGCCAAACCACGATAAAAACTCTTCTTGTTCTTTCTTCCTTTCCTCTGAATCTTTCTCTAATCTATTGCATTTTCCACATTTTAGCAATAGTTTGGCTCCCAAAATCCCCAGTTGATTGATTGCCAAAATTGACCATTAACAAGAACAAAGCAACCTTAGATAAAATGTGGCAAAACTTACTAAATGTATCAAGATAGAAGTCTATTTCTTTCAACTCTTCAAATATTAAGTGTGTCTTGGAACAACTTTAGGTAATGAGTTATTTAAAGAAGAATTAAGTACATTTAAATCAATGGCATTCCTCATAGAAGCATTCATTTGAAATATATTCTACATGTTAAAAGTTATACTAATTTTTATAGATTCTGAAACCACCTATCAGAGTTATAATGCAATCTTTTTTAAAAGTAATTTGAATTGAGTCATTATGTTAATGTACTAAAAATTAGTTCATAGCATCTAGGAAATCTAATGCCATATATTAGACTAGATTCTACTAAACTAAAAGAGTAACTTGGGAATCTTGTAAATCCTATTCAAAATAAAAATACAAATAATATATACACATTAACAAAGATGTAACTAAATCTATCGCATTCAGCCATCCACACACAAAAACAAATATATATATATATATATGATTCGCAATCTCATAAAACACTTTGTTTGATCACAAATCATACATCTAAATCAAATACTGCTTTATTAACGTAGACATACAAAAGTTTGTGGCAAGGTGTCAAATTCTTAGATAATTAATTAAATATTTTGTGAATTGATGTATGATTTAGATCAATGAGTATGATCAAAGCACAATCTTAAATATGAAGAAATGTTAAGTTACAAAACATAATGCTCTTAAATATTGTTTGAATTGAATTTTCAATTTACAAATATTTCATATTTAAATTCTATAAATAATTAAATATTTATTTATTTTTGAAAATAGAAACTAATTAATAATGATGTCAAAATTTCAGTTGACTCTAATACAAGAGAAATAGATTGATATATCAAATCAATTAGTACAAATATTTAATTTGGTGTGATAAAATTAGTTTCCAAAATAGATTGATTGATAATAAAAGTTTGTCAAAATTGATTATTTAAGAAAATAATTGGCACAACATCCATGTTATGGGTATTTTCTGGTACTGCACAAAATGGACTAGTAAAGGCCTAGCTATAATAAGTCCAAATGAGAAAGGAGCTAAGATCACCAGATCGCCAACTACAAGAGCATGAAACAAGGCAAAAGTCCCAACTCATTGAGGAACAAGCCTCGGTTTGCATAGGCTACCAGTTTGTCCTACATGAGCTCACTGATGCAAGCTTGCAAATTCAATCTCGTTGACCAAATGCCAGCAACAACCCTAGATCAAAAGTCCTAGCTCACAAGACATAACATCTCACCCAACTAAGGGCTCACCGAAGGTAAACCTGAAGCAAGCACCCTCTCAGATCAAGTTCATGGGGCTAACCTACAAGAAACAACTAACATGGGCTCACCTATAGAAAGCAATCTACAAAAGTTAGCTAGCAATCTACAAAAGCTTATTTACAGAAGTCCTACTTGTCACCTACATTTATTTGATGTAATAGAAATATAACTTATGTAATTACAATTGTAACCTCCCAGCCTCTATAAATAGGAGGGAGGAGATCATTGTAAGAGAGGCTAGAAAAATACATATTAAAACTCTATAGAAATTTCATCAGATCAATGAAAGCTACCGTGGACGTAAGGATCAGTGCTACCCAATTTTAGCCGAACCATGTTAAAAATCCTTCTGCATTCTTACTATTCTTGCTCTTCATCTCCTCATTTTGGTGCCATTAACTGGATTATAGTTTGAGTCCCAAAGAACTCTTTAGGTTGGCTGGATTTAGACCGAATGAAATTCTACCATCAATATTTTGACACCATCTATGTGGACTTGTCTACATCTTGGTTAATCTTTTTTTCAATTGCAATAGCCAGAGTGAGAGCCACAAGAGCTTCAAACATTCTAGTTGATCAACTGGAAGGTCATGTATATACAACAGACTCTTATACTACTCTTATTATAGGTGTTACCACTGGCTTGCCCCTAATTAGCTCTTACCAACCTGTTGCTATTGTCAATGGGATTGATGGAGTACAAACCTAAAATCAATGTCAAGAAAAATTGGAAAATATAATGGGACAGTTAACTAAAGTAGTTATAGTGTTAGCACAAGCACAAGCTCAGGGTGTGCAAAGGCAGGCCAAGGTCATTACACCCAGAAATGTGCACCAGTAGCAACAAGGTGGATGTTCAAGTAGAGTCAACCAAGAACAAACTTTAGGTCCCACCCTTGAGACTAGGAAAGAGAAAGGAATCAGCAACCTTCCAGTCAGCAATCTAAGATGCAAAGTTTAATGATGGAAGAATTGCTTCAAAGAATAAAGCGATAAGAGGAATGACCTCAGGCTCAAGGTGATCAAGCTCACAGTGATGAGAGGTCACCATTTTCCAAGGAGATCAAAATGCAACCCCTCCCTCACAAACTTAAAGTTCCCATGATCCCACTGTATAATGGGGACACTAATCTTTATGACCATTTGGATGCATTCAATATTCAGATGGATTTGCAAATGGTTGATCCTCTGATTAAATGTCGAGTTTTCTTAGCAACTCTAGGAGGTATGCACCGGGCATGGTTTAGAAGCTTTCTAGCTCGCTCAATATGTAGTTAGGAAGAATGTTAGCAAAAGTTCATCAGCTAATACCAAGTGTTAAAGAGGCAGCTTATGCCCCCTTGCCACCTTGCAATGGTCTTTCAGCGTAAGTTTGAGTCATTAAAGGATTACATTGCCAGGTTTAGGCATGAAGCTAATTCTATGGAAAATACATCTAAGGAAAACATTTTGACAGCAATCTCTATGAGACTTCACAAAGATGGAAAACTTTATATGAGTATATATAAATTTTTGGTGAAGGATTTAATTAAGTTCTATAAGTGAGCTACTAAGCAGATCAGATAGGAAGAGAACTTTAGCTCAAAGGACTCTAAGTAAAAGAATGAGGTGAACAATTCCACTCAAAGCAAAAAGAGGGGCAATGGGGGTCAGAATAATGGCTCCAATAGCTAGCTCACTAAAAGGACCAAAGACGAGTGACCTCAGCATCTAGGCCATCATGATTACTATAGCATCCTATCAGACACTTCGAATAGGATATTTGCAATCGAAAAGGGTAAAGAAGATTTTGGGATTCCTAATCCCTTAAGGACTCCTCGTGTGAATAGAAACACAAACAAATTTTTCATCTACTACAACGAAGTTAGGCACAACACTTTGGATTGTCAAACCTCAAAGATGCAATTAAAGATCTGATTAAAAAGGGTCACTTAAAGGATTACGTGGTGCGACTTGTGGGACACCAGCCATCTCAGCCTTAGCAGGATCTCGAGCAAAGGCAGATAACTGTAATGAGAATCATATTTTGATCCTGTAATGAACCATGTAAAAACAACCCAATTTTTATGTATAATAGTCTTTGAGTAAATTTTTGATGAAATGAAAATTTGGTAGTAAGCTCCCAAAGAAGTGAGCTTCCCCATCCCAACTTGTGACTGTATCCTTTAAGTTTCGGGTTAAATTGGTATTGCACTAATGCAACCTACTCTTTAGCACCATATTAGTATGACTAACTTAACATTATCACACTAGAATGACCTACTTCCTGGCACCGTCCTAATGCGATCTAATGTGCATATGACTAACTTTCTGAGGCACCATATGCACGCTACCTCGCCATGCATATAACCAATTTTCTCAAGCACCATATACATGTGATCTTATATCTAGCATGCATATGACCAACTTTCTTAGGTACCATGTGCATGCAACCTCCTATTTGTCATGCATATGATCAAATTTCTTAAGCACCATATGCATGCAACCTCTAACTCATGCACATGACCAACTTTCTCAGGCACCATGTGTATACGACCTCCTATTGGTCATGTATATGGCCCATTTTCTTAGACACTATATACATGCATCGCCCACATGTAACCAACTCTCTCAGGCACAGTATACATGTGACCTGTTGCTCACAGCTCTCATGCGACCTATTGCTTACAGCTCTCATGCGACTTATCATTCATAACTCATATGTGACTTCCTACTAAGCATAGTTCTCATGCGACCTACCTATACATTACTCATCATTGAGACACTCTGATGCCCAGACTCATTGCCCATCGAGAAGTATGATTGATTTATAGGAGTTCATATTATCATCTATAATATACAGAAATTCATCACAATATGCAAGGATCATAAGGAAAAAATTCATCCATTAAAAGCCTCACTCAACAAGGTAAATCTACAATAGAAGATTCAAAGTACAAATCAGAAAAAGTCTATGGCTACTATGTATCAAAAAAGAAAACTGGCTTCGAGCATGCTTGCTCCTTAATCTTCTTCTTATCATCCTCCTTAGCTAAAAGCTCCTTTCCAGCTCTCTGCCCAGCACCAAAAATTCAAAAGAAGCCAACAGACGTGGCTGGAAAGGCTGAACCCCATGGCATAATCGTGAGGAAATAATCCAAGATCTTTAAAAGACTTCCTATGCAGCAAACCATACACACCTCATTAGAAATGTGTGCCATCAAAAATATGGGGGGGTTTATCTAAGGCACCCATCAAGTTACTTAGTGAAGAAGGAAGAAAAACTTCCCATGCCTTAAATAGAACAACCTGGTCTCATCGAAAAATCCAGAAGAAATCCAATTGTGCTCAATTAAGTGCCTTAAAAGAAAATGAAGTTAACACGCCAATGGCAATGAAGCACATATAGTAGAAGGTATGGCCCAGAGTAGATGAAATGACAGGTTGACCATAAAAACTTTAACTGCATGGCAATCCATAAATGAAGCCTTTGCCAACAAACTACAACTCTCAACCCGTGAAGCAAGCTAAGAGTTGAGGGCTAATGTTATGAGTATTTTCTGGTACTGTATAAAATGGGTTGGCAAAGACCCAGTCGCAATATGTCTGAATGAGAAAGGAGCTAAGATCACCAAATTACTAACTATAAAAGCACAAAGTAAGGTTGAAGCCCTAACTCGCTAAGGAATGAGCCCCGATTCGCATAAGCCAATAGTTCATCCTACGTGTGCTCACTAATGCAAGCTCACTGTCAGGTCCCAAATAGGTAATATAAAAACGTGATAGACAATTTATATAGTGGAATTAGCTTGGATCTTGCCCCTATCTCGTTGGAGACGCAGTATACAATCTTTAT
>JANHAO010011523.1:0-16922 GCA_026873985.1 Saraca asoca | reverse complement strand
TTAGATCTTGGGAAGGGCCGAAATTTGGGATTTACCATGAAAATTTTTGAGTTTTCTCTCTCTAGAATTCCGGCCATCTCCTTCAAGAAGAAACACATAGGGCCCACCCATAGAAAGCAAACTTCAAAAGTCAGCTAGCAGCTTGCAGAAGCCATTTTGCAGTAGTCTAGGCTAACTTATACATTTATTTTAATGTAACAAAAATACAAATTATGTAATTACAATTGTAACCTCCCCAGAGGAAGGAGATCATTGGAAAGAAAAGGTTGAATCCGTATAAAAAACTCTATAAAATTTTCTCCAGATTAATAAAATGCTATCATGGATGTAGGGACTAGTACTGCCTGGTATCGGTCGAACCACATTAAAAATTCCTTGCATGTTTGCTGTTCTTCCTTTCCTTTTCCTCTTCATCTCTGGTAGTTCAACCAGAAAGTAGTTTAAGTCCTTAAAACTCTTCCAATTGGCTGGAGTTTGGCTAAATTGAAATCCACCATCAACATTTACTCATTGAGTTTCTATGAAACTCACCCCTTTTTTTTCATGTTTTTCAAAGTCCAAGATTCTCATACCATCCCTCCACCCTACACTGATATGGGATCTACTCTTGGATTAAGTGGATTTTCCCTGAGGAGAATAAAGGTCTATAATGGTGGAAAGTAAATGGCAGTTGGTAGGATTGTATATGCATGTATTGTAATTACTGGATGCCTAGTAGGATATGGATTGTATAGTCTAGGCTACTACATTTTATTTTATTATTATATAGGTTGTGATGGGCATGTAGTCCTTGTGTTGTATAGCTCTTGAGGCTAAGTGTTTAGAAAACAAAGAAAACTCTGTTGGATTTTTATTAGAATTTAATATATAAATATTTCACTGTGGATTGATGAAATAGTGAGTCATTGGTATATTATTTACATTTTAAGGCTTATAGGAGGTTTCCTGATGGAAGGGCTTTCCTAATGATGACCTTTTCTGCCAGCCACATTCTGTGGATTGGGGTGTGATACTAGACTTATCCTACTATAAGCTAAGATAGTTCAACTTATTATCTTTACCAGTTTCAACACCTATCAACCATTTCACTTTTTTGATTCTTATTGAGTCTAGGTGTAGACTAATTAGGCTAATAAAGAAATTTTTAGGCATAATGGGGTACACATGTGATAAAAAGTGTTTAGGTAGTGGAAAAACAAATGATCTTTTTGATATTTGAATGTTTGATATAAAGCATTTTGGAAAAACTTCCTACCTAAGAAATTAAGGATTTTTACATTAAAAAAATCAACACCTTCAAGCTTAAAAGGATAACTAGGGGTTAAACTTTTTTGTGTTTGGATTAGGAAAAAAAATCCTTGGAAAAGCTTTGTTGTTAAAAATCAAGTCAATTTTCATCTTGGATTCTTTTTCATGACTTCAAATTGCATCATTCTCATATTAATACTAGGTCATATCCAATTTAGCATTGCAAAGGAGCACCAATTTTTTTAAAGTTTTTTAAAGTAAATGAAACAAACAAAGATCACTAAGGAAGCGCATTAAAAAAAGAAGGGATGAATATGCATGGTAATTCATTAAAAATGTTCAATAACACTTAGTTGATTCTTATTGAGTCTAGGTGTAGACTAATTAGGCTAGGAAAGAAATTTTTAGGTGCAAAGGAGTAAACAAGTGATAGAGTGCTTAGGTAGTTGGAAGAAAATAATATTCTTTTTGATATTTGAAAGTTTGACAAAAAACATTTTGGAAAAACTTCCCACCAAGGATATTTAATGGAAAGAATTTAACACCTTTAAGCTTAACACTTAGTTGATTCTTATTGAGTCTAGGTGTAGACTAATTAGGCTAAGAAAGAAATTTTTAGGCACAAAGGAGTAAACAAGTGATAGAGTATTTAGGTAGTTGGAAGAAAATGATATTCTTTTTGATATTTGAAAGTTTGACAAAAAACATTTTGGAAAAACTTCCAACCAAGGATATTTAATGAAAAGAAATTAATGCCTTCAAGCTCAAAAGGGTAACTAGGGGTTAAACTTCTTTGTGTTTGGATTAAGAAAATGATGCCTCAAATGCTTGGCAAAGCTTTGTCATAAAACTCATGTCATTTTTCATCTTGGATTCTTTTTTAGGATTTGAAATTGCATCATTATCATATCATTATTAGTTCATATCAAATTTAGCATCGTAAAAGCAGCATCATTTATTTTAATTTTTTAAAGTAAATGAAACAAACAGAGATCACTGAGGAAGCACATTGAGAAAAAGAAGGGATGAATATGCAAGGTATTTCATTAAAAATTTTAAATAAGACAAGAAAAAATTCTATTAATTTTGGACTAATAAAATGGAAATAATTGAAAAGATAAGCATTAAAGATGAAAGTCACTCATTAAAAATGTCTCATAAATGTATTTTTAGATGTCACTATTGAAAAGGTTAGATTACCCATGGTCATTGAGCTAATTTTGACTCTAATTGGGCACTTGAACTTAATATCCTACTTCAACATTCACTTCAATGAGAAACATGGTAATTGATTGGTTGATGAACACAATTTATACACATTTTATATCCCTTTCATGGTTAGTCTTATGTCATATTTATGTGCTTAATTGGATACTTGTGATTGGTTTCTTGGTTTGGCCAAATTTTGAGCATAATGGATTAATTCAATAATTTAACACTATTTTAGATTTTTAGGTATATCTTCAATTTGGGACTTTAGTTTTGATTGCTTGTTGTTTCTTCAAAAAGCTAAAAGGATGCTTTAAAAATACCTTGAAGAGTCCAAAGTCTAGTTCAGCCTTTTTGAAGGTTAAAATCAGCCCAAAACTTGAAATAAAGTGTTGATCAATTGACTCAAAACCAATCTTGATATTTTGACCATATCTGGAGGTCCAAACCTTGTTTTGGTGGAAACCAAAGCCCATTGGATAGCTAAGATCTACCACTACATCTTTCATAAGGGTTTATGGTCAAAACACCCTATTTTGATTAGGTTTTAGGGCTGTGATTCTAAGTAACAAACTCTGTTATAGGTTAGACTATTTTAGAAAATTATTTTCATTTTTTGTCCATAAATTGATCTAGGAATAGAGTTTTTGAGCAAGGCTAAGGCCATTGGGTTGATAAGAGATATGACTACAACTTCTATGTAGAGACCCAGGTCCTATTATGCCTCCATCTAACCCTAATCAGTAGCCAAATTGAGAAGAGTGTTGTAAGGTATAAAAACATGAATGCAGTCCCTTTCAGGTCTTCTGTTTTCTTTTATTTTTATTTTTATTTCTTTTGTAATATATAGTTAATCTTTCCATTCAATAAAAGGGAAATTCTGCATCAAACTTTCTTGTTAATTATGAGACTTACTTCTATTGTTAATTTGTTCCTAATTTGATTTTTAGATTCTCTATTATAATTCCATTAATTGTTGTGGATGATTGATTAATAGGGCCTATTAATTAATTGTTTATTATGATTTACTGCTAGCTAAACTTATATAATCAATGTTATTATTTATGACTATTTAGTTTAAGTAGTAATAGAGCTCTTGGTTGTGTGCTGGTATGAGTCAATTATACTAGGAGAATTAAAGGTGATTAATGAATTTGCTACTAGGTTGAGTTCATTAATTAGTCTTGATATTTTTAGGTCTTAATGCTATTATTGAATTAGTTGAGGTGTTAGGCTTTGATCAATTTAGCAAAAAAGGTTAACTGGGTGCTGGACTTATTAGCCAAATTAGCGAGAAATTAGCAAGAATAGATTAAGTGATGGGCTTTATTTGATTCTTAGCTAAATGGTTAAAGAGTGATGATCAATCACTAAATTACGTGTAAGAGTCCCTTGAATTGAAGCTTTTCCATTATATTTCCCTTTTTATCTTTGGTTTTCTTGTTTATGTTAATGTAGTTTGTTTATTTTTAGTTCCTATTTAATTAGTCACAAATTCCCATGCCTTCTATTGTTAATACATGAAATTAATCTCTAATCTTTGTGATTCAACCTAGACTCACCCTTGCTATAAGTTAAGGCAGTTTAGTATATTATCTTTGTCAATTTTTGTAGCTACCAAATTTTGGCACCACTGTTAGGGACTCGTTTGATTGATTCTTGTGGTTTAATAGTACTTATTTTTTGAAATTTTCATTATTTTTCTCATTTACTAACCAAGTTCTCAGTTTCTATTTCTCTTGTTTCCTCTTATTTTGTGAAATTCTTTTGTTGTTTTTCTTGTTTCATATTATCTAGCATTTTGAATTAGAAGTCATGGCAAAGAATTATAGATTTGCACAGCAAATGTCTGAGTTATCTTCTTTGATTCATCATTGGACACAAATACAAGCAACTAATGGGTGCCTAACATTGCAATCTTATAAACTATTCTAACAACCTTATATAGGGGGAGCATTTCTAGAGCAATACGATCCATATTATCCATAGAGGTAATATGATCCATACTTCCACTCATACAATTCTAGATAGTTTAATTACTGTGATCCATCTTTTGACCAATACAACCATGACTGCTTCATCAATTAGATTTGACCTTTGAGTACCAAGCTAGACAAACTCCATTTTAGTCTTCAATCCAAGCTAACTAGCAACCAAAACCAAGCTCCACCTACAAACAAATACCTTGAAGATCTGGTTCAAACTTTTGTTAGTAATAACTTGTAGTTTTAAAAAGAAATGAGAGCCAACATGTTATAGTTTCAACAAAAACAAAGGGCTAGCATGTTGTAGTTTCAATAAGAAATTAATACTAGATTGCAGAACTTAGAAAAAAAATTAAGCAAGCCCAAAGCTCAAGTTTCAACCAACCTAAGCTAAGAATAAAAACAAATAGAATACTTAGAAGAAGAAAGCAACCTTCAACTTGAAGTTGGCAATGTTGCTTCTCCTCCCTTTTCTAATACATTGGTTGATTCCAAGATAGAAAAACAAAAGAAAGTGTGGAGGAAGACATTTCTATTGTTATTCAAATAAATTTTCTCTGCATTTATAAGGACTTAGAATTCTACATTCTAGAAAGGACTCTACTCAAATTAGCCAAGACAATAATTAATATTCATGATGGCACACATGGCATAAAATTGGATGGAGTAACATTAATTTTTAATATATTTTGAGGTATAAAATACCTTGCTAATGATTATTCCATTTTGTTTATTAATCTTATTGACTTTTCAATGTAGAATGTATTTTAGTCGGATAGAAAAGTTGAACATGAAGTGACAATGTATATGGGCTTAAAGAAAATTGATGTATTAGTGGAGTTAACTTTTGAATTTAAAGAGATAACAATTGTGTTGTAGTTAACACATCTAGTTCTAATTCCAAGCAACCTAGATTTCAAGGAGCTGTGCAGCTATGGATTTCACCAAGAAGGAGTGAAATGGTTTTAGGATTTTATAATTTTAAAACAATTTTCTACAAACCCCTTTTAAGTTTTAGCAAAAACTACAAATTGTCTCAGAAATAAGAAATGTACAACCATAAAGAAATTAGAAACATCAGCAAACACAATATCAATTGTCCAACAAGATTATGAATAATAATGAATCTAAATAAAATATAGTGCAGAAAGTAAAAGAGTAAGGATAGGGAGATTCAAAAGCTAATTTATAGTGGTTCTTCCTTGAAAAATTGTTTCAAAGCATACATTCACTTTCGGGCTCTCAACCAAACTCAAATCCATTATAATAGAAAAAATCCAAGTTTAACAAGCACTCAGAGAAGTCAAATACAATGATTGCTTAACTACAACCGTAACCCCTTTGATATCCTCATTCAAATAATAGGAAGAAAAAGCTCAACGACTCTTCTACCCTAAGAAACCTAGTCATGTTTGAATTGAATACAAGAGAAATGGCAAGAACTCAATAAAATGAAGCTCTAGAGGATTAGATTCAATCAAATTTAGCTCAAGTATAAGTGATAAAGTAAAGATTTGAATAATAGAGGAATTTGGTAGTGTTTGCATATATAAAGTTGGGTTTTCTTAATGAGAAAAGTGTGGAATGAGTATTTATAGTAAGTGAAAATGCATATTGAAAAACTAACCATTATGTGTAAAATGTGTTCATTCAATCATCATAATGATCATGATTGCAAACCCAAAATTTGAATTTCTTTTAGAGTCATGGATTCAAATTTGAATGCATATATTCGAATTGTAGAAAGATAGAGTAAAATTCGATTCTCCTCGCCAAAATTGCAAACTTTCGATAAGTCTAGAAATTCTTGTGATCAAAATAATGATTAGAATCATAAAAATAAAGTTAAAAAGATATCAATTTGAATCACCTAAATGTGCAAAATTTTGGCTAGTTTGAGATGATTATGATCAAAATCGTAAGAAACTAGTGTAAACTCCTAATTCGAATCACAAGGTAATAACACTTGCTCTGTTCTCGTGATCATGATTACAAAATTAGTTCAAACTGCCTAATTTGAATCACAAGCCTAAAGAGTGGAAAATAAAATTTATAAATTCATTTCAAAACTATTTTAAACCATTTTAAAAACAATCCAAAACCTCAATTGCAAGCTAAATAAATATAATAAAACATTTAGTAAAATATTGGAATGTTTTTAGTATAATTTTTCAAAAACTTTTTAATTAAAACAAGAGGCAAACCTTCCAAAATAAAGGTTTAGAATTTGAGCTAATTTTAATAAATCTAAACCTTTGCAAAATATTCTAAACAAAGTTTAATGAATGTTTTCAACTAGAAATCCATGGCCATTCATGAAAGATTCATTGAATTTAAACCAAATTAGCTCAATCAAAATTGTTTGTTGTCATCAAATTTCAAATTTCCTCAATTTAGAAAAATAAGGGCTCAGGATAACAAGTTATACATGCCTTCTTCTTCCACAAGTGGTTATTGCCAATGTTTATATTTGATCCTATATAACCATTGCTCCATCAAGCCAATGACATTAAGAAAAAAATGCTTCTTGGGAAGTAGCCCAAGCATTTTCTGTCTTTCTTTACCTGTTTTATTTTAGTTGTTTATATGCTATTGATGATTTTGTGCTTACATTGAGGACAATGTAAATTTTAAGTCTGGGGGTAGATTTTAGGATTGCTTTGTTTTTCCTTTTGTTTTGTTTGTGAAAAAAAAAAGGAGAAAAAATTATATATTTTCTTTATTTAGGTTTTTTTTTTCAATAATGATGAGTTTATTTAGGACTTGAGTGGGTTGTAATTGATTTTGATGGTTACATAATATGATTAAATAAATTGTCTTGTCTCTTTATCCTTGAATTTGATTAGCATAGTGACGAGAAAAAGAGCTCAATGCAATTAAAAACAAAGAAAACAAGAAAAAGAAAATTTTCAAAAAAAAAGCTCAAAATAAAAGAAAGTGAAAAAGTGAAGAATAGAAAAAAGAAAAAATGAAGTGATAAATGTAAAAATTTGTGATTTAGATTTTGGTTTAATTGTTCCATTGGCTTCTTTGGTTTTGCACTCATATCCTTATCATTTCTATCCTCCCCCTTTTCCTTTACCACATTGCCTTTGAAAAGTCCTTTTGATTTGTATTATGCATGTAATTCAAATAGTGGAGATTAGACATAAAGCAAGCTTATGATAATGCAATTTCATGGATTGAAATTAAGTAAGGCACTTGCCCATCTTAAACACTAAGAGATTCGGAGAGCTAAACTTATAAGGGTCTACCAAGTTGATCTATTTACCTTTTGAATAAAATTAATTTGCTAGTCAATTTCGAGTTTGAAGTTGACAAGAATGTGCTTCATGATATGCTATGCCCCTAGAAATTTTAGTTCTTTCTTTGCTTTTGGTTTTACATTCTCATTATTGTTGAAAGTGTAGTGTTCGAGTTTTTGTTTTGAGTCTAGCTTAGTTTTGTTTTGGTGTCTTGCTCAAGGTTGTGTAAAAGTCAACTGTGGGGGAATTTGATAAACACAATTTATGCACAGTTTATATCCTTTCTATGCTTCGTCTTTTATCATGTTTATGTGCTTAATTGGATACTTGCGATTGGTTTCTTGGTTTGGTCAAATTTTGAGCTTAACTGGATTAATTTGATAATTTGGCACTCTTTCAAAGTTTTCTGTGCATCTTGAGTTCAAAACTTCCATTTTGGGTGATTTTTATGTTTTTAGAAATCCAATAGGATGCTTTAAAAATTTCATGATGAGTCTAAAGCTTAGTTTAGCCATTTTGAAGGTTAAATTCAGCCTAGAAGCTACAAGATAGTACTAATCAGCTGACCTACAACCAATCATTGTATTTTGACCATATCTAGAGATCCAGACCTCTCTTTGCTGTAGACCTAAGCCCATTGGATAGATAAAATCCACCACTACAACTTTCATAAAGAGCTAATAGTAAAAAAAAAAAGAAAAAACACTATTTTGATTAGGCTTTAGGGTTCTAAGTGACAAACTTTGTTATTGGGTTGGACTACTTTGGAAAATTATTTTAATTTCTAGCCCATAAATTGAGCTAGGAATTGAATTTTTGAGCAAGGTCAAGGCCATTAAGTTGCCAAGAGATAGGGCTATAACTTCTATGAAGAGACCTAGGTCCAATTATACCTCTATCTAAGCCTAATCAGTAGCCAAAATGAGAGGAGAGGTGTAAAGTATAAAAACGTGAATACAATAGCTATTTAGGAATTTTTTCATTTTCTCTCACTTTTGCAATAAAGGAGGAGCCTTTCTAGGCAAGAACACCAGTCCCTTTTTGGTCCTAGGGCTAGAACTTTTATTTTTATTTTTATTTCTTTTGTAATGTATAGTTAACGTTTTCATTCAATCTAAAGGAAATTATGCATCAATTTTCTTGTTGAGTGTGAGACTTGCTTCTATTATTACTTTGTTCCCAATTTGATTCCTTATTTTAATTCCATTAATTATTGTGGGTGATTGATTAATAGGGCATGTTAATTAAATTTTTATTCTGATTTACTATTAGCTAAACTTCTATAATCAATGCTGTTGTTTATGACTATTTGGTTTGAGTAGCGATAGGGTTCTTAATTGTGCACTAGTGTGAGTCAATTATCCTCGAGAAATTGAGGGTAATTAATGAATTTTCTGCTTGTGTGAGTTTATTAATTAGTTTTGGTATTTTCAGGCCTTAATGCTATTGTTGAATTAGTTGAGGTGCTAGACTTTGATCAATTTAGCAATAAAGGTTAATTGAATGTTAGGCTTGGTTAGCCAAATTAGAAAGAAATTAGAAAGAATTGATTAGGTACTAGGATTGTTTGATTCCTGGCAAAGCTATCAAAGAAGGAATGAAACATTTGTATTAATGATCAGTATTGAATTAAATTCAGGAATCCCTTAGATTGAAGCTTTTCCATTAGATTTTCCTTTTTATTTTTGATTCCTCTGTTTATGTTAATGTAGTTTGTTTATTTTTGGTTCCTATTTAGTTAGTCACAAACCCTATGCCTTCTACTATTAATACATTGAATTAATCTCCAGTTTTTATGGTTTGACCTAGACTTACCCTTACTATAAGCTAAGGTAGTTCAATATATTATCTTTGTCAGTTTTGACAATGTGCCTAATCATGTTTCTATTAAAATCTTAATTAGCATCAACATCACATAATAGGATATGACATTTGCCAAGGTCCACTCAAGAAGTATCATTCAATTTGAGTCACAAAAGACTAAGCAACTCAGTGAGGGATATGAAAGATGACATGTTTTGAGAGGCTGTTGAGAAAATCATGGCATTATACACACTAAGATATTTCCCTAAGTGTAGAATGGTATGATGTTTGCAATTTTCCATAAAATTTTCTTGATTTTATCATCAATTGCATTCAAGTCAATGATTCATGACATTGATGTTTGTAATTTACCATAAAACTCACTCGATTTTATCACTAGTTGTGATCAAGTAATGATTCATGACAAGTATTTCTAACCATCATCTCAAAGTATTGTGCTTCTAAGGTTTGCATGAAAGGCCTGATCACTTAGGAATTTAGCATCATTGGTTGGACTTGAATTTATAATTTTCTCCACTTTTGAGCGTACTCTGAAGTTTACTCCTCATGTTTTTGAAAGCTCTGCCTTTGTTCTCTAGTGGATCATCTAATTGGGCTAACAATATTCGATGGAAGTCTTCATAATGCCTTTCCACTTGCAAATTTCATAATGGTCAAAGTGGCAATACTACTCAAGAATTGGACCCATCAAACTTTCAAAAAAGAAAACATAAGCAATTGCTTATCTTTTGACCAAACAACTATCTCATCATAATATATCTTCACGTGAACCTAAGGATCTTTCCCACTATGCTTATCATCTTAAAATGTTAAGGAACTTTAATCTTTAAAATGGCACATAAATCTTCCATATTCATTTGCTCAGATAACCATGAACCTCATATTTTTGTTGCCTCTTCTACTAGGGAATGCTTTAACTCAATTATGAGATTTTCATTTAGCTTATCCCTTCTTTGATCCTATTTTCCTCTTTTAACATGTGAATTTGAGGTATGCCTTAAACCAATTAGTTGGAATGTGGATCTTAAAGATGGCTTCAGCATATGTGCATGAGTAGCTTAACTTGGGAGACCTAGTTACATGATATGATGGTAGGGCTTGGGGCCCATAAGTAGGGAATGCAGTAACTAACTTGGAATTTGTCATTATTTATCTTGTCACTTGTAATTCCATGGTCTTAACCACTGTGTCCTTGAATTCAACCAATTTAATCCTCAAATCTTGATTCCTTATCTAATTTTAATTTGTTTACTTCTTCACCATTGTCTTAACCTCTTAACTATTGATCTCATTGATTTTTTTTTGTTTGTCCAAACTCAATTAGAAAATTTCACTATGTAACAAAATTTTCAAATATAAAAAATTTACTTGAGAAACATAAGATATTTCACCCACTAATGAAAGATTAATTTGCCCAATTTTTTTCAATAAAGTTTAGCATACGATGTCTTTTACCTTTGACTTTAGACTTTTGTGTTCTATTTTAAAATCATAGTAAAAAAAAATGTGACACTATGCAATGATAAACTTTATTTTTTTTCCTTTCTTTTTTTTTGTCTTTTTCACCTTTTTTTCACAAGAAAAGATTTTTTAAAAAAATTCTTCTCATTTACAAAATCTTTTGCTAAAAGAAAGGTAACTAGAAATTTGACTGGTCGCAAATGCCATGTTCTTCCTTGAAATCTTTGAAAAATTCCCATTTTATGTTAAAGTCTTTGAATAGTTTAAGCTAGATAAATTTATCAATCAATGACTTGAAACAAAGTGAAAGATAAAATTCAATTTTTTGTTTTTTATTTTTTATTTTTTCTGAAATACACCTAAATGATTAATGTCAAGAATTTTCCTTGATTAAAAAATGATTTGAAAGAATACTATGACATAAGCAAATGATATGCTTTGAAAATTTAGGTAATTAAAATGATGCATTAAATCAATAGGTTATTATGTTCGTTATGATAATTATATGCTATAAAAAAATAATGTGAATGAGAACTAAAATGTATAATAATGAAAACTGTGAGAATCTAGGTGAATATGATGATGCATTAAAATGGTAGGTTTTTATGGCTTATTTATCCATGCATGTTTTCAAGTTGGTTCTATATCCTATTGTAAAACAAAATGCCCCTATATTAAAAGTATTAGGATCCCACTCCACAACTATGAATAGAAGGAAGAATAAATACCTTCTCTTACATCCATACTTATGAAATGTGCTACAGTTTAAGTTGAAACCTTCACGAAAATTAAGGATACCCTCCCTTGACACCTTGTTACATGACTCCACTAGCCTATGGCTTTACACAGACTTGGGTATAGGATCCAAAAGTGTGAGGTAAAGTGTAAGTGCACCATGCGTAGGGGAAACATATCAATTTTCATAAACATTAACAAGCAAGCCCATAACAATTATAATAAGAATAATTAAAGCCAAAAAGATATAAAACTAAAAACTAAATAAAACATATCAGAAATATCTATATACAACAATATACTACCGTTTGAGGGTTAATAAAATATATTAGACCATAATATATTATAGAATTATTTCTTTTGAGTTGACTCTTTAATCATTCTTAGTGGAGTTGCCATACTGACACAATGAGCCTAGAGGATGTGCAATGTGAACAACAACTATTTTAGTAAATAAAATATGAGTCACCATTAATTTTTTATGGAAAAAATTAAAAACAAAAAAATCGATAAAACATGTCTTATTAATCAGAGAAGGTGATTTGGGAGTCAAATTGTGTATGGGGAAGGTGTTAGGCACCCTACAATACTCGTTAAATAAAATGATTATCAAGAAAATAATTTTACAATATATTATGGCAAAAAATGTTTCATCATGAGTTGCATTCACATCATGAACAAATAAAATTAGCCAATACATAAGAACTATAATACTTAAGTCCTGCAAGCATATTATTTGGGCATATAAAGAGATGTGTATTTTATAACACTAATTTGCATTGAATTTCATGGCAATAAAATTAATCATACTTCAAATGCATATACTAAAAGATCCCTTGAATAAAACATGACAACAAAGTTAAAGATGAGACACAAGTGAAATTTAAAAGTTAAAGCAAGACTTCATAAAATTTGTATATAAAACAAAGCGATATAATAAATCATAGAAGATACCAACAATTATATTAATGACAAATAAATATTTCATAATCATTTAGAGAATGTAACAGTCAGAATTTATACTTTTGAATTACAACATAACCAATATTTTCAAAAAAGAAAATAAAAGAAGAAGAAGAAAAGAAAAAGGGATACATGTCATTTATGATAGAAATAGAAAGGACCTAAACTAAACGTGCATGCATATCATGCATAAGAAAGGACTTAAACCAAACATACATACATATGTATTAATCAAAAGAGAAAATAATCATAAATTGAGATTTTTATCCAAAGACAAAAAAAAAAATACAAAAATTGTCTTGGTTTATATAGCAACATCATTCTAAAATAATTTACTAGATCACTAAGAAATGAAGCTAATTAATCATAACTAATTCAGATTTCAAATGCCACAAAAATCAAAACCATGTTAGATATGAAACCTCGATATTTTATACTTATAGACTCATGATTTTTGACAAAAAGAATTAACTAGACTCAACTCCTATCTTTTTTTTTCAACAATCTCTACTTGATTACACCTTTTCAGTAATATTTTTTTTTCTTAGCCTTTCCTCTTTATGATTTCTAATATCTCCTCTCTATGATTTTTGTGTGTCTTTTCTCCTTTGACATGTTCTACATTTATAATTGGAGAAGGTCTTTTAGGTATAATTATCTTAAATCTGTTTGTATTCCACTATCATTCTTCAAACTAAAAGATAAAAGAAAGTGATAAATAGATAAATAAAAATTATAATATACTTCTTTATCTCTTTTCCTTTTTTCATTAAAACAAAACCAAAATATTTTCTTTATATCTTTTTAGATGTATTTAAATGTAATCTACTAATGCAAAATATTGATGATGATGATGATAATAATAATAATAAAATTGTGAAAAGATACACCCTCTCTTGGATAATACTTAAAAGATAACTAATTAGGAAATGATAAACTCTCTTTCTGATAATAAGTAAATATGTAAAATAAATAAAAAATAAAATGTTTTTTCAATATTTTTATCCTTTATTCTTATATCTTTTAGATATATGAAATGAAAATAAATAACAACAAATAAAACAAAATATGACTACTATCATTTTAATCATTTTTTTAAAATGATAAAAACTAAAATATGAAATAAAATTTAGATTTTTGTATTTTTTACTTTTATTTTTCAAATTGACTTGGACAAGATACAATGTTTACAGGCATCTCAAATCAAAACACACCTAATTCCAATTTGCTTTCTCCTTTATGCTCAATAGTCTTAATTCACCTAGCAGTCCTACAATCTTTCCCTTGGCCAGTAGCAATTGTCCATTTGGCTAGCTCTTCTACCATGCTTGTAGCTTCCCTCCACACCACCAGTTAGTAGCATCTCGAGTTTGGTTTGCCATCAGATAACTACAACAATGATGCCTTCGGCCAGCTGCTTAGCTCAAAGGTCAAGCAAGGTAAATTTCTTCACCTTTTTTGAAGTGAGTATGTGATTAACTTCCATTTGTTTGCTCAAAATTTGAGGAAATCCTAGGTGTACTAAGTTAGTGCTATGAAACACTAACCCTATTTTGTTGGATTGGTATTTTTGTTTTATGCCGAATTGTATGCTATAAGTTCTATAAGGATTTGAAAGGGGGAAATCTGGGCATTTCATAGCAAATTAATGAAAAATGGGTAAGTGACCTTTAGGAAACTTTACTTTGAAAACTTTGAATCTAAATTCCTTATATTAGAATAGAATTAACATAAAAATTGAAGAAAATTATCAATTAAAATTGGGAATTTGATTTAATACAAAATTTTGTAGCAATGCTAGATTCGTGCTTTTGGTTGATCCAGTATCGTCACTTGGAAAGTTCTTCACTTCGAAGGAAAGAGCTTGTTTAAGGTGAGTAAATCACTCACTTTCTTTATAATTGTGTTAAAAACTACCATATTTTAGCTAGATGAAAACTTAAGATCCTTGTTTTGTGGTTGTGGATTTATTTGAAATGAATGAATAAACATAGAAAAGTGTAGTCCATGTGGGGTTGGTAATTTTAGTGTGTAAATAGAATATAAATGAAATTCTTGCTTGTTTGATGAATTGAATTGGTTGAATTTGATATATTATATAGTTGAATTATGAAATTGGTGGAGTTTTAAACCATGATGAATTAAGATTTCCAAACTATTTGAACTTTGAAACATTGTTGAGTTAAATTATGAATCAGAATGAAAGTTGAACCTTAAAGAGCTAAGGTTCTATCCTTAAGTGAATCTTGAATATTAGTTCTACAAATAACATAAATTTACATGAGTTTTTTTAGTAAGGTAGAGTAGGTCATATGTGTTGTAATTGTTTCTTTTTAAGAGTTTGTTGAATAGAAACTATATCTTAGAATAAGGTAGAATAATATCAACTTCCACTAATGTAAAATTTAGGTTTGTCTTGAAATTTGATTGAATAGGTGAGTGAAGCCTTGCTTATGTGCATGAGCTGTGAGCCACTACTTGGCCAAGGCTTGTACTTGTTGAGTTGTATTAGTAATGAATGCTAGTAAGTGCTATGTTAGTATTTGTATGTTAGATTATAATTAGTATATAGAGTAAGGGTCATGTATGTACTTGTATGACATTGGAAAATTTGACTGTGTGGATTGATTACATAACTAATAGAATATTGTCATTATCTTGAGTGTGTTTGTGAATTGAAAGATGTGGATCCTTGGAAGATTCTTTAAGAAACTTACCAATGTAATTGAAAAATAAAATAGTATACTATGGCTATTAACATGATGGAGAGATAAGGGGAAGAAAACATGTTTGGAAAGATAAGGAGATATGGGAGAAAAATGAAATTAATATTTTTAAATTGGTCAGTTGATTGGAGAATGATACCTTGGATCCATAAAAGTATTGATTGTGAAATTGTTCTTGATTGTGAATTGTGTGATAAAAGTATTGATTGTAGAATTGTTCCTTATTGTGAATTATACCATAAAAGTATTGATTGTGGAATCATTCTTGACTGTGAATTGTGCCATAAAAGTAATGATTGTGGAATTATTCTTAATATTGAAGGGTGTTATGCAGCTTTATTAATGATGAATGGTTTTAATTATGAATTGGATATTGATTGTGTTAGTAAATGTATGGAAAGTTCTTCTAAACTATAAGTGTGATTCCCTAATATGGGAAAGATAAAAGAAGGACATCTTGAGTAAGTGATTTACTCATCGAGTTTCTTGGAAATTCATTATGTTGTTTCTTGAAAATGTTTTAGGTTACAAGTAGCCTGTTAGCTTATAAACATTGTTAGGGATTGATGATATGAAACTTGGGAAATGTTTGGTAGTAAGAAGATCTCATATATGCATGTGTTTGAGTCATAGCGTAATTGCATATTATAGTGTTTAGTGTTGTGTATTTCTGTGTGAAGTTCTAGTGTTGACTAATAGGTGAAATGAAGGGCATGTGACCTTAACAGACATAAGAAAAATAGAGGAAACTTTGTCAAATTTTTATAAAAAGTTAAGAATTTTATATATAAAAGTGCTTGCATTTTGAAGATGTTGTGGGTAAAAATCAACCTCGTAAAGCAAGCTAAAGGCTCAGCGGAAGCTAAGTCCAAACTAGAGGACTTTTAGCTTGCAAAGGATGAGAGCGTGAGGTCTTGGCTCGTATGCTTGACAAATCGTTCCAGCATGAGCTCGCTTCATTAAAGGTGGGCTCGTCCTTGCTAAGCAATAGACAAGAACTCATGAGGAGGAGGCACAACTTTGGCCAAAAGCTCTGTGAGGTAGAGCTCCAGCCAGGCTTGTGTTAAGCCTAAATTCCAACGACAAGAGGGGCCCACCCCACAAAAAGTAACCTGTAGAAGTCAGATTGTAGGAGATTATACTGTCTTTTACATTTATTATTTGATGTAATAGAATGACAACTTGTAATAATTGCATGCAATCTCTCTTCCTCTATAAATAGAAGATAGGAGATCACTGTAAGAGGGGGAGATGGTTGAATTAGCTAAGCTAAAGCTGTATAAAATTTTCCTTCAGACTAATAAAAATTCTACCATGGATGTAGAGACTGATGTTGGGTTTCATAGCAACAAGCACAGCAAAAATTTAAAATTTTGAAACCCTAGCCACGGATCCATGTGTAGAATATAAACTAGTTGGTCCAGAAAAATACATTTTTGCATTGCGTTTATTGCAATGTGCAGCAACACAGGTCACGGTTCCCTTTTGATGTTGTGGTTTTTGATCCAGAAAAACAGCAACACGTC
>JANHAO010011522.1:0-16926 GCA_026873985.1 Saraca asoca | reverse complement strand
TAATATTGTCTTTTCAGTTGTTTTTCAACATCCAAAACTAATAAAAAGTCATTTGGGGTTAACAATATCCTTTAAGGTTAACATAGGGGAATCTCTTCTGGATTTTTGGCAAAAATAGATGTGTATTCAAGAATCAAAATGTATAGTCAGGCTTGTAGGAGGTTTCCTACGGGTGGCTTCTATGCCGATCATGGACCCCCCAGACGGGTCATAACAAAGGTGGTATCAGAGCAAAATATTTAGGGATACATGTATAATGTGATAATACAAAAGTAACTAACTATCAATATGGGCCAAGTATACCTGATTCATGTTGGTGGGCCCGAGAGCACGATACATGAATGGGGATATGTTGATGACTATACCCTACATAAACCCTAAGTTTTCATAAATATAGGTGTATTATGATTCCGTATAATATAGATCCTTTGATAGTAAAGAAATATGGGTAATAGCCGTGGTATTGGCAAAAGACCATTAATAACATATGATATTTTGTTCCTAACAATGTACCAAAGGGAACATTGTGTCAATTTTACTGAAAGCCTCTGAATAAATCTATCCTGATATTTGTCTGAAAATTATAAATGAGATATGTCATACTACTTACAGTTATGGGACCAAGGTTGCATTGCCTCAGTATGCCTGAGAAATCTAAATGCTATAAGAAAGAAAAATTTGTTCTGAACTCTGTATGAGCTATATCAGATAATTAATAAATGATATGTTCAGGAGGATTTTCAGGAAATATTGATAGATATTCCGTCATGGTATAAGTATAGGTAATTTGAAATTCTGAAAGTTGCATTGTTAGGGTTGCATGTACAATCTGAAACTGTTTTGCTGCGATGATAGAATTAATTAGAAGTCCCTTAGTTACACAAGGTCCAGATGAGGACCTGGTAATTTATAATCTAAAATAGGTTATACCTAGAAGAAATTATATAAACAGTTAAGAACTAGAGAGTACAAGGTTGAAAGTATAGATAATAGTTATAGTTACCCCTATCTATTTTAATTATGGATATAAGAATTTGTATCGACTTGCAACAATTGTGGCAGGTGATTCCGTTAATTGATTGTAATTATGTTTATATTTGAATTGATTGTCATTATTACTGATCAATTGAGATTGACTGTTAGAATCAGTTTATTGATCTGTGCTGACTTGTTTAATCAATCTCAATATTGACTGGTTAATGAATCCCCTTTTAACTCATTTGGCAGCTTAGACTACCTATATGATTGTGTTATCCATTAGAAATGCTAATGTTCTTAATTTTGTTTGGCTAGTAAGTTTTATATAGGATTGATATGTGATTTGTTGTTAGTATTGACTCATTGTCTAATGAGAGTATAAAAAGTCTATACTCAGGATTAGTATGACTTAGTATCAGTCTATGGTCTGTCTGAATTTTTTGATGGATACTGTGCTGTCCTCCTATATGATTGATGTGAATCCCGATGAGTCATGCTAATGATTCTTCTAAAACTATTAGTTGCTAAATGGTTTTTCGAGATGGAGTATTGAGACTTATGTATTTGATTTGTTCCTAACTCTGTTTTGGCCAGTTTCCATTCAATTTGGTCAATGAGTTTTCGTTCTAGACCATTTGGTTGTTTAAACTACCTGTGTGATTATGTTATCATTGAGGTATTAGTGTTTGTTCATATGTGATAAATCTGTTCTTAGTTATGTATTGGAATATTATTTTTTTGATAAAGATTATGTTTATATTGAAACATTATGTGACGTGAATTAATAGTATCATTGTTTATCTTTAAGTTACTACTAAGTCCTTATCTACTATACATTCAACCTATGAAGATACTATTTTTGATTTTTTCTCAATTAGCATTGGTCCATTATTTTTTGAATTCTCAATACAATGGGCCATGCTAATGTTTCTTATGAGAATTATGGCATTTGATGCTAATAATATGGATCAATAAATAAGTATCTCGTGATATGTTAGTAGTTTAGGACATCGATTATGAATGAAACACATAAAATATTTGGTATTGATAATAGAGTTTGTTTAATCACTTTATGCACTTCTATGACATTTGATAATGATATATTTTGGCATTGAACTCTTTGAGCTTCCCTGTTTGTCAGATAATTTCTGGATGAATCCAGGAAAATGTAGATTATTACATGTAAATAAGTAAGAAAGATCTTAAAAGACATTATACAAGGAATCCTCTTGTCAGAGTTGCACAGCGAAAGCAAGATGTAAGAATACTTCATCATCTTTTGTGATGCTTTGTCCTGCTACCGTATAGCCAGTTTTTAAGAATTCGAGGACAAATTCTTTTGAAAAGGGAAGAATTTGTAACCCCTAAAAAATTTATAAAATAAAAATAAAATTTAAAATAAATTAAAATTTGCAAAAAGGCTAAACTAAAAAATTGATAAGGACTGAATTGAAAAGTTTCTAGAAGGTAGAGCATTAGTGAAAGTCGATTGAGACTTCAGGCGCAAAAGTGAAAGGCGGTGCAAATAGCAGGGGTTAAATTGCAAAAATATATAAATATTTTTATTTATAAAAATAGACCCCCTGGTGAAGCCCAACCACTCGGTCTCTCTCTCTCTTTCCCAGCCATTCCCTCTTCTTCTTCTCTCTCTCGATTTTTCTGGCCATCTCCCAAAATTTCTGGAGTCTCTCTCTCATGTCGACGAGTGTTCGGCTATTTTTGAGTTCTGGCATGCTTTCGGAGATCCAGCCGAAGCCCGTAGCCTTCTTCCTTCACGGGTTGACTATTTCAGAGATATGTGTGGTTTCCAGTGTAGCAGAGCTGTTTGGCCATTGAGTCCCCGGTGGCCGGCCGATCACTTCCTCACCAATGGTCATCCTCTTTCTTATTTCTGACATATTTCTTGGCCAGAATAGGATTGAAGAAGCTTGGTTATTTTGTTCCCCTGTTAATTGTGTTAGTTTAACTACGCTTGGAAATCAGGTTGCCGGCGGTGAGCTGAGGGGTGAAACTTCAAAACTCAGTAAGTAATCCAAGAACATTAGTTTTATTTCATAGTACTTCGATTGAAAGTTGTAAAGAAATTTGTGTGAATGGTCAAAAATGAATAGTGATGAAATTGGGAGATTTCTTGATAATTTGATTGGGATATGTTTTTGGTAAAGCATAGATTCTGTACTACTTGATGTTTCTTCAAATTTTATAATCTAAATGTGAGTTGATAGTTTATTTTGCTTGTATGTATAAATTCTAGTTGCTGTTTGGTTTACTGTATTTTGGTTTACTATATTCTGGTTGGTTGTATTCTGGATTGTTGGTTACTGTATAAGTTTTGGCTTACTAAGTAATTTTAGTTGTTGTAAGTGTTGCAATTTAGATGTGTTCCGAATAAATTGGTAATACTTAAATTTCTATAAGTTTTACACTTTGAAGGTGAGTGGATAGTCCCACCATTGCAAATGTTGTCTTATGTTGAAAAGTAATTTTATGGAATAATAAAGTAGTAGTTTCAATAACTTGAAATACCGATGATGATTTATTCTGAGGTATTATGCCTTCTAAAACATATACTTTTATATTGTTTTATTACAAAAAAATAATGAAAATAATTCATACAAAGGGAGATCCTAGACTCAATGGAATCTATTAGTAATCTGGTAACATTATGAACAACCTCTATGGTTAGGTAATACGAAAAAGAAAGCGGCCTGAATGGCAGTAATGGTAAAAGCCCAAGGGGCGAAATTAGCCAGTTTTCCAGAATGAGAAATGTGACTGTTGGATACGAACACTCAATACGTATAATAAGTAAGAGAAATATTGATGGTATCATAATTATCAATTGGAACTTCCTTGGAGTCCAGGTGCTGGTATGGTGTTGCTATGGTTTGAATAAAGATTAGAAATGAAAATACTTTGATTCATTTAAAATATATTCTAATATTGTTGTTTAACCGAATATCAAAATGATTTACTTAACTGAGGATCCATTGATAATTCCATGGCAACGCGCAAGTGTATCTGTGTATATTTGTTTTGATCTATAGGAAAAATAAGGGGCGAACTGAACTGGTGTGATTGGTTAGACTTGGAGATCTAGTTCTGGTTCCCTGTTGGATGCCTTTGGGTCCGAAACCACTGGTTATTCATAGAAAACCCTCAGGTGCACTTGTGACCACCCGGTGTCTATTAGAGCAATAAGGGGGAGGGTGTAATAGATATGATATATCTGATTAGTGTTATGGATGATATGAGGACAATCTGATCGATTCTGGTTACCTATCAGAATTATCTGAATCTAATCAATAGTTGTTTGAAGAAAAAGAAATATGTTTTGAAATATTTTATGTGATACATAAATACCAGATTTATAAAAATGATATTTTAAGAAATACATGTTTTCTCTTACAAGAAAGAGTATGAAAGAGTCTTCAAAAAAATCTCATTTTGATGAAAATTTCGTTTGACTGAAATATGTATATAGTTTCAAAAGTATAAATCTTTTGATGGATTTTAGATAAGTGATTTGTAAATTAAACTTTAGTTTTGGTGGGACTATTCGCTCACTAAAATTTCTAAAATCTCTGTAAATAAAAATAAAAGATATAAATAATACATGTATATAAACAGTAATTTGTAAAATAGTAATCGATAAAATAATAAACATGTATTGTACTAATGTACTCCAGATAGCCAGTAGAATAAATGTCCAAATTGGGCCCTCATGTATTTGATCTATTGCTGTGTATGCTTTGCTGGGCATATAGCCCATATTATTTGTCTATGAATACCTTGTATAAATTGCTATTGTGATTGAGTCTTGGATGCCCAGTAGATTATTATTTAGTCTGGGCCACTACATGTCATATTTTGATGGGCTTATGGCCCTTGTTGTATACTAAGGTCTCAAGCCTGGGCATCCAGATTATAGAGGAATCTCTGCCACATTTTTGGCAAAAATATATGTGTTTTCAAGAATCAGAATATATAGTCAGGCTTGTAGGAGGTTTCCTACGGGTGACCTTTTATGCCGGTCACGGACCCCCCAAGCAGGTCGTGACAGTGAAGATGCATCTTTTGGACATTCTTGGAGGTTCCTCCTCTAACGAAACCTCCAGTGATAGTTTCAATTGTCCTCAAGATTGCAGACTTGCTTTTCACCTACTTTCCTTCTATTCGAGTGAGTCACGGTGAATAGTCTTATTCCTTTGCACCTTCCCTTTCTTGGTCATCGCTCTCCCCTTGAAACTTCTAGTACTTGGAGAGGTGTCCCCTTCTTATTAATGTCTCATTTTCATCCTCCGATGTCACACAATCATCAATGTGGGGCCCATAATCAGGATGATACTTATAATATTTTTTACTTATCTACTAGGGGAAATTTTCCTCACTTTTAAGAGGGAACTTCATCAAGTTCACTACTTGCACATCTTGGACAATGTGGTTGATTGATGCATTCAAATATTATTATACAACTTGCATGATGGTGCCTGTCCTTGCTCATACCCCTATCCCTAAGCTAAACACTTTCCACTTGAGTCTACTTAACCTACCTTTGAGCAAGCTTAACTTCCTCTACGTTTATGTATTTTTCTAACTAATCCTGGAGTTTTGAAAGGGATAATGTTAGCTACTTTTTTAAGGATTAGGAGAAGTTCCCCGATCGAAGGCCAAAACTAATCTAGTGTATTGCCATACTTTTGTTAAGGTCTTTAATTTCTAAAACTAAAATGTTGAAATGAGCAAGGTACTCTATCAATGTCTCGTGTCATCCTTATTAAAAATTTATCAAAGTCACTTATGTCTTTTTAGGTGCTTTACTAGTTATAATGTGAGTGGAAATGCCTTAGCTATATCAATCAATTGCCTTGACAACGCCATGAACAATCACAAACCAGATTTCTTTAGAGTAGTGGACAAGACATAGCACATGATAGCATCTAGGGCTCTAAAAAATAGCATAGATGCTTAGAATGCCTTTGAGTGCTCCTGTAGGTCTGTCATTGCATTGTAGAGATCGATGTGAATTGGCAATTTGAAACAATTAGGTAACGGAGCAGCCATTATCACCGCAGAGATTGGGTAGCTATCTTTATGGCAAGAAAAGAGTTATCTAGAACTTTAGGTAAGGTCAGTGGTTGGATTTAATGGTTCATATGTGCAATCTATGTGGTTTCGTAAATTATGGCAAAAGTTATTTGTGTTTGGCAAAGCCATGTTAGTGATTTTTTAGGGTTGAAGGGACGAGTGGTCAGATTTGGGGCTTGCTCAAGCTAGATAGGTATTTAGTGTAGTTGGTGATTCTACAGTGCCAGTAAGTTATGAGGTAAAGCGAGCTCAGGGTAAGAGAAAGAGGTGATTGGGATAAAGGATGGCACAAGATTAATCTCAACAAGGATAGGGCTCAATGGATAGGGAAATGATGGAAGAACAGCCAGTTGGACTTGAGCACAACAGAGAACTTCCAATTCTCCCTATAGTTGGTAAACCTACTCAGTAAATGTGTCATGCTTAAGCTCAACAATGATTCTTTAAGCCTCCTTCACCATCTGATCTAATTATGCTCATCTCGAGCCTTCTCACAATGATGACATTCTTCTGAAGATGACAAAACATGAACAAAGTGAGAACGAGAGTGTCGCAATATTCAAGTGGCTAGACCTACAAATGACACCAAATGAAACTCTTCTACTGGAATAGACTAATTGGAAGGGTGTTAAACAATGGGGAAATGATATGTGCAAAGAACATCAATCGTACATGATGAAAGTAGTCTATCAAGTGCACTTCAATGCCTAAGTTAGTTCTAGAAGCAGAGCTTCAATATCAATAGTGAGAAAATGAATTTTGTAAAAGAGGTACCTGGAAGCTTATACAAGCGTCGAGCACACCTTTTGGTATACTTATAGACAAATGGGGGCATGTCCATGTGTTCCAAGTATATCGTTGGCGTGAATGAGATTCACGCTTTGCAATTGCTAGCGTATTCACACTCTTTTTGCATGTTTCTAGGGGCACCAACTTGCATGAGGTTGTTAGGGGGCTACTCATCTTTAGTAGACCTAGCAATCAAGCTATAACCTAGGCCAATTGACTTAAAGTTTTGGTTGTTCAACCATGGTTCTATGTCACTTTGCACCAATGATCTATGTGTTTTATCTTGTGAAAACTTGGACCTCATCTGTAATGCTACAATCAGTCATCTGACCGTAATCCTTTTTATGATCGATCTGCTTGGATGCAATCGACTACTCGGCTTGCTTGTTGACACAACAAAATAGTCATAGCCTAGGTGAGTTCATTTTGGGTTATGTCAGATTTAAACCTTTTGTAACTAGTTGTTGAGTGGACCTGTCCACATGAACCTGTCATAAATGAACCAAACCAAATAGATCTGCAAAAATTGCAAACTATCCAAATGAGAGTTTGAATCTGTTGACAGTGGATTTCAGTTCTGTCAAAATCCAGCCAACTTGGGAAGTTCTTTTAGAACTCAAACTATCTTCCGATTGAACAAGATGAAGAATGAAGGAGTTAGAGAGGAAGAGCAGCAAGCACGCAGTATTTTTAATATAGTTCAGCCAAAATAGGGCAGCATCGATCCCTATGTTCACGATTGCTTTTTATTAGTCTGGGGAGAATTTTACAGAGTTTCAAAATAAGGATCTAGCCTCCCTTACAATGATCTCCCTCCTCTTATTTATAGAGGCTGGGGAGGTTATAATTGTAATTACACAATTTATATTTCAGTTACATCAAAATAAATGTACAAAACAACTTAGACTACCGCAAAATGTTTTCTACAGATTGTTGGCTGACTTTTAATGTTTGCTTTCTATAGGTGGGTCCTATGTATTGCTTCTTGTAGACTAGTCCTATGAACTAAGTCTGAGAGGTTTGCTACTTCAAGGCTTCCCTTAGTGAGTCCTTAGTTGGGTAAGATGTAATATCCGTGAGCTGGGACTCTGTCTGGGTCACTATTGGCCTTTATCAGTGAGGACGAACTTCACAAGCTCACCTTTTGGTAATGCAAGCTTGCGTATAGCAAAATGCTGGCTATGCAAGCTGGGTCTCATCCCTTAATAAGCTAGTACTTCTACTTCATTCTATACACATGCAAATAGCGGTCTAGCAAGCTCAGCTTTTTTCTTTCTTAGACTTAATCTGCTGCCAGGCCTTTGCTAGCCCATTTCGTAGAACTAGAAAATGCCTATAATATAAGCCCCCTAACTCTCAGCTCACTTTACACGCTAGGAGTTAAATAGTTTTGCTGGCAAAAGGCTTTCTTTATGAGTTATCATACAATTAAAGTCTTCGGTCAGCCTATCGTTTCATCTAACCCAAGCCACACCTCATGCTATACATGTCTCACTATCACGCATGAGTCTACCTTATTTTCTTCCAAGGCCTTTAATGGAAGTGGTTGGGAGTTCTTTTGGACTCTTTGGTGAGATCAAGCTGGTCAATTTAAAGTGTGGAGAGTTCCTCCTCCTTTATTGAGTGAACTGATGGGTACCTCAGACAAGCCTCCCATGTTTTTGGTAATTTGGCTTTCGGTGAAGCACCTTGAAGCATGTATGGTCTGTTGCATAAGATTGCGAGCCATGAATGGCTTGCTACACGTGACTCCCATGAATAGCTTCTCTTGTTGGCTATTGGGAAGTCTTATACGGGCCTTGGATTATTTCCTCCCAGTGATGCTGTGAGGCCTTGCCTTTCCAGCCACATCCATCGGCTTCTTAGTCCCAGTAGAAGGGATGAGTTAGGAAAGGAATCATTAGCTGCTAAGGAGCTCGTGTGCTAGCCGATCCTCCTACTGGTGCTAGTTAGAGTTCATTTCCATAAAGCTAGTCTTCTTTCCAAAATGTGATAGCTATAGGCTTTTTCTGTTTTGATTTGTATTCTGAATCTTCTTAGTGTAAATTTACCTCGTTGACGTTGTTAATGAATGAAATTTTCCTTCATGACTTTTACATGTTGCACTGTGTTTGAATGTTCTACACATCACAGATGATAATATGAATTTCTGTAAATCATAGTAAGATAAGATACTTGAATAACCAATTCGTAATAGTTCTCCGTGAGTAATGAGCTGAGTATCGAGGTGCCTTAGTTGTAAATAGTATATAGGTAGATCGCATGAGAGCTACACCTAGTGAGAAGTCGTATGCGAGCTATGAACATTTGGTCATATGAGAGCTACGAATTATTAGGTTGTGAACACATGGTACCTGAACAAGTTGGCCATGTGAGTGAGGTGTCGTGCACACGATGCCTGAGGAAGTTGGTCATCTGCACGAGTAATAAAAGGCTACATGCACATGGTGCCTAAGAAAGTTGGTCATATGCATAACAAGGTCACATGCACATGGTGCCTAAGAAAGTTGGTCATGCGCATAATGAGTTAGCATGCATATGGTGCCTAATGAAGTTGGTCATATGCACGAGTAGTAAAAGGCTGCGTGCACATGGTGCCTAAGAAAGTTGGTCATGTGCATAAGCTAAAGATCGCATGCATACGATGCCTAAGAAAGTTAGTCATATACATGGCGAGGTCGCATACACATGGTGCCTAAGAAAGTTGGTCATGTGCATAACGAGGTAGCGTGCATATGGTGCCTAAGAAAGTTGGTCATATGCACGCTTGATCACATTAGGATGGTGCCGAGAAGTAGGTCACTCTAATGCGATAGCAATTTAACATGACACTTAAAAGGATATAGTTATAAGCTAAAACGGGAGAGTTCACATCTTGGGTGCTAACTTCCGAACTAATTCACTGAGAATTCACTCAAACTATATACATTAGAATTTGGGCTATTGCTACATGCTTCATTATAGGACTAAAATATGATTCCTACTACAACAGATTGCCTTTGATCAGGATTTTGCTAAGGCTAAGAGGGCTATTACCCTGTAGGTCACAGCATGTACTCTTTTAGATGGCCCCTCTTGATCAAATCTTCAATCGCATCTCTGAGGGCTTGGCAATCTGAAGTGTTATGCGTGGCTTCGTTATGATAAGCATAAAACTTTTTTGTGTTTCTATTTCCACGAGGAGTCCTGAAGTCTTCTCTACTCTTTTCTATCACAAAAATCCTATCTGGAGTGTCCGATAGGATGCTATAATGATCATGATGACCTAAAGGCTAAGGTCGCTTGACTCTTACTTTCTTTGTGAGCTAGCTATTGGGGTCGATCTTCTGACCCCCATTGCTTATCTTCTTATTCTGCTTGAAGCCACTAGCCTTATCCATCTGATTCTCTGAACCAAAGGTCTTTTTCTACTTGATTTGCTTGGCAGCTCGATCATAAAATTCACCCAAGTCTGCCACTGAGGATTTATATATGCTTTTATATAGCTTGCCATCCTTACGAAGCCCTGTCAAGACACTTTCATCAGATAGGCTTTCCATGTTGTCAATCTCGCACCTGAATCAAGTGATATAATCTTTCAATGACCCATGCTTGTGCTAAAAGATTGTAGCGAGATGACAAGGGGCATAAACTGCCTCTTCAGTGCCCTATATTGGTTGAGAAATTTTTCGTGACATTCTTCCCAGCCACTGATGCTATGAGCTAGGAGGCTCCTAAATCATGTTCAAGGTGTATCTCCCAATGTGGCTGAGAAGATACAACATTTAATCAGGGAGTTACTTGTTTGGAGATCCATTTGGATGTTGAACATATCAGGTGGTTGTGCGGGTCGCTATACCCATTATACAGAGGAATAAGAGGGATTTTGAGCTTATGAAGGAGGGGCTCTGTCTCAATTTCCTTGGAAAAGGGAGTTTGATCCTCTGAACGACTTCGATCGTCTTGAGCTAGAGGGTGTGCCTCTAATTGCTTCACCCTCTGAAGTAATTCTTCTACCAATGAAGTCAATGCCCCAGATCATTAGCTAAAGGCCTGATGACTCTTCCTATCTTCTTGATCGCATGAGTAATGACCTGAAGTGTGCTCTTGATTAGCTCAATTCGAACTTGTAGCTTGCTGCTGCTAGTGAATGTTCCCAGGCATAATAGCTTCAGCCTACCTTTGTAAACCCTGAGCCTACGCTTGTGCCAGCATCTGTAATGCCTCAGCCATTTTTCTCACTGAACCTTCTAGCGCTTCTTGGCGTTGGTGCCATGTTTGCACTCTATCAGTTTCAGGGACAGTAACGACAGGTTAGCAGCGAGCCAAGGTGAGCAAATTGTTGGTGACCTCAGTGATGGAAGAACTTACCGTATGACCCTCAAGCTGGTTATTGACAGCATCTGGCTTCCTGATGACTTTTCCCCTAACCATTACAGCTAAATAGAGAATGAACAGGAATACAGAAAATCAACCAGAGCTCAAATGAGTCCCTATAGACGATGCCAAAATGTTGATGGTGGATTTTAGTTTTGTCAAAATCCATCCAATCGAAGGGGTTCTTTCGGGACTCAAATTGTCTTCCAGTTGAACAAGATGAAGCATGAAGGAGTTAGAGAGGAAAAGCAGCAAGCACGCAGTATTTTTAATGTGGTTCGGCCAAAATCGGGTGGCACCAATCACTACGTCCACGGTAGCTTTTTATTAGTCTGGGGAGAATTTTACAAAGTTTCGATATAGGGATCCAGCCTCCCTTATAGTGATCTCCCTCTTCTTATTTATAGAGGCTGGAAGGTTACAATTATAATTACACAATTTATACTTCTATTACATCAAAATAAATGTACAAGATAGCCTAAACTACTTCAAAATGTCTTCTACAGACTACTGGCTGACTTTTGAAGTTTGCTTTCTGTAGGTGGGTCCTATGCACTGCTTCTTGTAGACTGATCTCACAAACTAAATCTGAGAGGGTTGCTACTTTAAGGCTTCCCGTAGCAAGCCCTTAGTTAGGCGCGATGTAATATTTGCAAGCTAGGACTCTATCTAGGTTGCTGCTGGCCTTCGGTCAGTGAAGACAAGCTTCACGAGCTCGCCTTTCATAATGCGAGCTCGTGTATAACGAGATGCTATCTATACGAGCCAGGTCTCATCCTTTAGCGAGCTAGTACTTCTGTCTCGTTCTGTACTTGTGCAGATAACATTCTAGCGAGTTCATCTCTTTTCTTTCTTAGACTTAACATACTGTCAGGCCTTCGCCAGCCAAATTCGTAGAATTGAAAAACGCCTATAATAGAATCCTAAAGCTTACAGTTTACAGATCCAAGAAATCCATTTGTGGACTTTTTCTTTTTTTTAAATATCATTTAACTTTTTTAAAACAATTTTATATTTAAAACTATAATTGTAGATTTTAAAATCATATATTATACCATTCTCAATGGTAAAAAAAACCTAAAAATTTTAAAAAAGGAAAAAACTTAAAAATGTTCCAAAAAGATCTCACAAAAACAAAAAAGTATATGTAAATGATTTAGTATATAATCTTGATTACAAGAACACATTTACATATTTTATTAACTCCCCGAGGAAGATAAAGAAAACATAGAAGTTTTAAGAATACGCGCTTCAATATATCCAAATCCAAATTTAAGAAGGTGAAAATGTAAAAAAAAAAAAACAAAAACAAAAAAACAAACAAACAAACCTATTTGTGGACTATTTGATCCAACCTACATTAATTGTGAATCTATTCAGGTTCACATTTTAACGGATGCTAATTTTATGGGTTCTAGTCCTTTTATTTATTTTTTTTTTTTTTTGCAGACTCGCCAAGTTATGTCTATTTCAACAGTTCTATTTATAACTACAATAGTATTATATTATTATATATTTTTAGGCAATCTCTTTTTATAAATATTGAATTATTTTGGCATAGGATCATAATTATCTTTATATATGTATGATTTTAATGCTACTCTTATTTGTTATTTGTAGTAAACATATATAGTTTTGAATGGTCTACTAAAATGTCTAAATATTTGTATAAGTAGACCACCATATTCAATTGAAGCACTTTGTGCTGTGCTTTAATTTTATATCAATAAATGCATAATTTTGAATATATTATTAAAAATGTAAGTATTAATGTGATTGGACCATTTATTATTCTCAAGCACTTTGTGTATCATCTTTTTATCCTAAGTATTAATGTAATAGAACCATTTATTATTCTCAAGCACTTTGTGTGTCATCTTTTTATCCTAAGGTTCATGTCCCAATTAACGAATATTTGTAAATGATAAGAAAGTTTGATTGGATCACAATACTTACCTTGGTACTTGCAACAAATGAAATTTGGGAATGCTTAAGAACTTATATTCTTGTGAAATACTAATTTTATATAAAATTATAGACCTTAGTATTTACTAAACATTTGAAATATTATTTTCTTCTTACTTCAATATTTTTCATTTATAAATCAGTAAAAATACTTTTGTAAAGCCGAAGGCAAACCTAAAAATGAGTATTCTCACATGTTAACATTTAAAGAAAAATATTGTGCATAGTGTGGGTTAAATTGTAGTGGAAGAATATTTGTGCAGAAGATGTTCTTTCAGAAAAAATAAAATAAAGTTAGCAGTCTGAAATAAATTTATTTACACCGCAAACTAGAGTTATTTTTCAAAAATAAAAATAAAAAGTAAAAGCAAAATGGGTCTGCGGCTTACTCTTACCTTTAATATATATATATATATATATATATATATACTGTGTGACAAAATTTGGTAATAATAATAATAAACAGCGTTGCATGCGAGTTGGTACAAGAAAAAAGTGCCAGAGGGAACGGAACCGACAATACTTCAATTATCAATCACAGTGTTATGAGGAGCTTCTTGTCATTTCACTATATGGGCAACAAACAAAAGAGAGAGACTAAGACCTTAAAATCCAACTTTCTTTGTTTGACTGGACGTTACCATATTCAACAGTTTCGCCGTAAAGGAAACAGGAAGAGAGGAAAGAGCCAGTCATGTCTTAGAACGACATTTACGAAACTCCACCGAAACAATCTTGCAATTTCTTTCCCTTTTTTAAAGGTTTTCTAGTCCACATCTGAATTTGACATATGACAACTAGCAAGGTGATAACCATGAAAACTATGACCAAAAACAAAAGTGTACACGGTGCCCATATCACCGTCTCAGAATGGTAGGTATCCATCATAACTCTGCCACGTATTGTATGCTAAATTTTGATATCTAGTTCATTTTTTTTTTTTATAAGAGACTACCATGCACAACTGAAAAAAGTAGCATAAATTTATCCCAACACTTGGTAAATTCTAAATCCTTCATACTGTATAGATTTTTTATGGATTAAAATAGAGAGCTTAAGATTGAAATATACAACTTGTTTTGATTACCAATTTTTTTATCTCAAATTTTGACCTATAAAAAAAGCATAATTGCACAATGATTTTTCAATCAAATGATTGATTATATGTTCTGAAAAAAATTTTACATGCATATTCTCGATATGCAAGTCTTCCTTTACTAGAGGATTTAATTTCATTAGATTTCGTTATTAATCACTAGATTAATTGATGAGAAATAATTTAACTAGAAAAGAATGCAAATTTTTTGGATTCACAATCAATTCAAATCAAGAATAAATTTTATTAATGAAAGATGGCTTCTATAAGAAAGAGTGGTTAAATATTGAAAAGTCAAATAATCCGTAGTTACAGGTAACATCAAAGAAACTAAAAGATTAGAGGAATTTGAACATTATGGATAAAAAAATATATTATCAGAAAATAGAAAATAAAAAAAAACTAAAGAAAGAAAAAGAAAATTATTTTCTTCACGAAAAAATAATAAAGAAAACGACGATTTCCTTACCATCACGCTGTCCCAACGAGGCAGGCTGCAGGGACAATAAACTTGGTCAAAGGAGGCTTGGCTTTTGTTGGAGCAAGGAGGAGAGAGAGAGAAACTAAGAAGAAGAAGCCTTAGGAGTTCTCTGAGAAAGAAGAAGAAAGAGACAAAAGAAAAAGAAATAAAAAAAGTTTTGGAACAAATCCATAATTTTTTGAAACTTGTCATTGAAGGTGGGATAAGTTGCTTGAATAAATCTTGATCTTTCATTTAGTGGTGCATATCTACACCACTTTTTCTGTGGTTCATAATAGACAGGCCCCCTTTTTATCATTAGATTATTGCAACTCCGATTTTGTTAGTAACCACTAACCGCAGGTTGTTGGGAAGAATAGGCACAGTGAAAATAATAAAATTTTTCACACAACTCCTTTCCTTTGTGTGAATCAAATCATAGGCAAAATATTAAGCTAACAACAAATGCAGAAATAAATTATTAAAAATACTAGAAAGAGAGATACCATAATTTTAACGTGAAAAATCCTTCAAAAAAGAGTAAAAATCATAGGATCGTAGTCCAATTAAAACACTCCACTATAATTAGTTTTGGATACAATCTCTCTAGCTGAAACTAGAGGAATACATCAGTATTTCTTCAAGAACAATAATCCTTGGCAACTACAACAAATACATATGAAATAAAGGAAAGGTCTCACCAAACAGGATCATTTTTCACAAGCTGAGAACATGCTAAAATTCTAGTTCCATCAGACCACAAAAAATCAAAATTTTCTGGATGTTCTTCTCTATTTGATAGCTGCAAAAAAGACTTTCCTTCTCCTCTCGCTGGTCATTTTTCTTCAAGGCCGAAAGAGAGTGTTTTTCTACCTCTCTCAAAAGCTGAAGTAAATGCCACCAACCTCTTAAATTCTCACCCACGGAAAAGGCCAAAAAATCGGAAGACCAAATCCTAAAAATTGCTTCCTCTTATTTTTCCTTTTCTGACTTCTCTACCTACCAACATTAAAGACACACCTAAACTATTAATTTTTTTTTTGTCTTTTTGCTACTTGATAAAGGAGCCTACCTGACAAATCTCCCCCTCCCGACTCAAGTAGCACGTGGGTCAACTAAGCCCGCTTTCTCTCTGCATGCAACCAGCTTTTGCAAAGGTAATGTCTTTGTCATCATATCTGATCCATTGTTGTCAGTATGGATTTTCTCAATTGTTAATTGCTTCATCTCTAGCATATCTCGAATCCAATGATAGCGCACCTCAATATGCTTTGATCTAGAGCAAAACGTCGAGTTCTTGCTAAGATGGATAGCATTTTGGCTATCACAATAAAGAATATACTTCTCTTGCTCAATACCGAACTCCTATAGGAACCTTTTCATCCACAACAATTCTTTAGAGGCTTATGTGATGACAATGTATTCAGCCTCAGTACTGGACAATGCAACACAATTCTGTAGCTTAGACTGTCAGGAAACAGCTTCCCCTAAAAAGGTCATCATGTATCCAGAAGTAGACTTTCTAGAGTCGATATCACTAACCATGTCTGCATCTGTATAGCCATATAATACAGGTTTATCAATACCGAAACATAAACAAACTCTAGATGTACCTCTGAGATAACGGAGTATCCATTTGACTAATAGTTTTACTTAGCCAAGATAAGGGGGAAAGAGGCCGAAACTTTTCAAAATTTTTCTCCTCTTGGCTGAGTAAAACTCCAATAGATCCATTGGTGTGAGGTTTCAAAAGAACCTAGATCAGATCTAGAGTAGAAGAAAAGCTCACTAACCTTTAATTCAGCTCTTGCACAATGGAAGACAGTGGATCTTCACACCAGGAAAATCCTCTTCATAGCCTCAAAAGCTTTCTCTCCAAGTGCTAGCTTGTTGAGGTGAGGACTAAACTTTTCAGCCTTCTTCTTCTCCCCTTTTAGTTTTGGCTTCACAAGCCGAAGAAAGCTCCCTTTCTTCTTTTGATTTCAGCAAATCGAATAGCAACAATTGCTTCCTTGTCCGTGTGTGTATGTTTAGCGTGAAGAAAGGCAAATGAGAGCATGTGAAACGGTGTCATTTTTGGCTGCCCTTTAGTGTGCCAAAATGGCGTCATTTTGGGCTTTAAGGGAAACAATTTTCCTTATTCCAAAACAGCCCCAAGGTTTCCAAAACCTTGCCCTTTGGCCCCAATGCAATT
>JANHAO010011521.1:0-16915 GCA_026873985.1 Saraca asoca | reverse complement strand
TTCTTCCTTAGCTCCTTCTTGGTCCAAGTGTGCTCCAAACTTCAGCTTTCATCCTCCTCTTAAAGCCTCTTTTGGTAACTTGAAAAGATAAATGTAGACTACAGCAGTACCAAGAACAAACTAACTAAACTAAAACAAAAAGTGTAGAACAATCACAAATTAATAACCAATCAAGAGTTGATTATCAACATAATTATAGGTATTTTACTCATTTATCACCTTGTGCAGACTTCTTATTCCCAAGGTCACCAACTTCACTCAGATAATAGAAGATGATTTGTTTTTAATGTGGATTATCAAAAATTAAATTCATTTCAATTTTCCTCATGTTATTTTGAAATATATTAGTGAACATTCAAAAAGAATCGATATTGAATACCTTTCATATGGTATGATCCTGACTCCTTTCTTTACAAAAGCAAAAATAAAGATTTCCAATGAAATTTTGGCTTCACGCCCAAATGCAACCACAATGATTACAACATCACATTTTCATAAAATGGGTTTGAAAGAGAACAGTCAAGGAAAATGGGCGAAAGTAACACCCTTGTCCACACAATCAACCAATCAACCCACTACTCAAGCTGTAGACACAACTGAATTAGAAGCTAGATTGACCACATTTTCAATTGATCTAGCAAATAAAATAATTGATTCTCAAGATACGTGGTTCAATATTATGGAAGAAAGAATGGCCTCTTGAGAAGAAAAAGTTAACAAAATAGACAAAGAAATCACAAAAAGACTTGAGTCACTTCATGATCAAGTTCAAGAAATTAGATTGAGGTAACAAGAAGAAGAAGAAGAAGCGGAAATGTAGAAGATCAATGAATTAGCTCCAGAGTAGCTTTTTTTTATATGTTTGAATTTTATCCCCTAATCCATGTTACCCCTTTTATTATTGCTATTATGTTATTAAGACTATATTTTGATATGTTGTGTAATTCTAGATATTTTAATGCTTTTATGGATATTTTGATTGAATGTTGCATTTAGTTTATGATGACATTTCTCGATGATTTGATTATTTTCATTTTGTATGAATTTTGAAGTTTACACTGGTTATTGTATTCTATATTTTAGTTTTATTTTAAATTTTATGATGATTCAAGATGATATATGATTCTGTTAACATATAAATATAGATTAAACCTTGATTAATGTTTTCTACTCTTCTTTTATTTTGGTACATATTTTTCATGTTATTGCTTTTTGATGTGCCAAAAGGAGGAAAATATGGAATTTCTCAAAATTTTGAAATTTTCAAAAATCCCAGAAATTTTAAATGTCATTTTCAAACTAAAACATTTTTTAATGAGATTATTTTCAATTTGAAAGGGGGAGGAAATTTTATTTTTAAGAAAAACTTTATTTTTTCAATTTTTTAAAAGATAACTTTTTTTCTATTTTACTTTGAAATTAATCTAAAATTGTTTGTTAACATAAAAAAGGGAGAGATTGTTAGTCTTATTAGTTTAGTTGACAAGAATGTTTTGATGTTAAAAAACAATTTTACAAGAAAAACAATTTTTACAATTTTAATCAATTTTTCATATTGTGTTAATTTGTTTTATAGGATTCAAAGTATATATTTGTGATTCAAGAGATCCAAGATTAGTCTTAGGAATTATTTTTATTTTCAATAGGATTTTTTGTAAATAAATTCAATTGATATTTGATTCAAATGTTTTAACTAATCAATGAGGTAGAAGAACTACTTGAAGAAAACAAAATTTTATAAAATTGTTTTCCACTTCATACTTTGACTTATACATCAATTCGTGTTTTTAAAATCTATATACATCGATGTTCACATTGATTTATTAAAGAACAGTTCTCAAAATTGTTTCAAACCAAAGGTTGGAAAAATTACTTACTTCAATGCAGTAATCGATGCATAGACTGTGAATAACAAACTATACTTCGAGTACCACACCGATTAATTTGTTGTAACCACTTGTAATCAATGCTACAATCGATGCAACAACTAAAAGTTAGTTATTTTGTTACAAATAGTTACAGTAGTTACAACTACCTAACTACCTTCACAATTTAAATGATTTTTCACCATTTTTCTACATAATTCTTCATACAATTCAAGTGCGAAATCATTTGAGAAAATGCTAAACTCATTTTTCTCTCTACCTCATCAAATTTTTGAGATTCTATCAAGCTTTTGAATCAAAGATCAACTGAAGCTCATCTTAGAATGTTTAAGATTTTCATCTGAAATGGTGGTATTGTATTTTTCAATCCCTTCCTATTCTATTTCTTTTTACTTGAGATTTCTAGGAATTTAGAAATCTGTATAGATTAGCAAGAGATTGTTCAATTCTTGTGTTTTTGCTTAGGTTTAGAAGAGCTTGTTTCAATTCTTCTAGGTTAGCAAGAAGCCTGTGTAAGTTCTTGTGTGTTTTATGTAAATTGACATTTCAGGAGCCTGGTAAATCCTGATAGTCTTTGTTTTCAATTGAAAATGTCTTTTAGTTAAGAAAGATAAAGTGGAATAGACTTGAATTATGGTTTCAATTTAAGTTGAACCACTTTAAAAATCTATATTCCAATCTTTTCTATTTTACTGCATTATCATTGGGTCTGAATATAATACAAAGGCATATATAAATTCTCGAACAAGAAAAGAGGCAAGATCCAAAGTTAGTCATAATTTTCACTCTTACTAATCATTTAATTTTTGGGACCTAACATCCTTGATTCAATAGGAGGCATATCTTAGGTCTATGTTGGCTAATGAGTTAATTGAGTTATTGATTCCTTAGTCTACTTACTCTTAACCTCCCTGACTCCTCCCTCTTCTACTCACTCCTTTCTTGATAAAATGTCCAATTGACTTGCATGAAATTATGAAACTTAAATTTTAGAAATATAGTAATATTGGGTCTTTCAAATACAATTACTTATTAGATAGAAAATGATACCTGTATAGCCAAAGTGATAAGATTCTTTGGCCATGTAATGTAAGTCCCAATTGCTTGGCCCACTATCCCTAGTTCATCTATTGGCACCAGTAGTTTTGCATTCTGATCCAGTGAGGTGTCAACAATGACTTTTGCTTGATTACCAACAAATTGTTAGCAATGGAGGGTGAGTTTATGGAAAACCCTTCCATATGCCACTATACGTTCCTTGGACACCAGAGCTAGAAGATATTTGGCTCCTTCCTATATAGACAAAAAAAAAGTAAATTGAAAAAATTGATTATAACTTTATTTTTCATAAAAAATATTAGAAATTGCTTACATAATAAAGAAAGTTTAAGCTTTTAGTGATTATCATTTACCTCCAATAGCTTTGCAAATGGGTCGAGGTCTTCTGGGTAGCTAGCTTTCAGGGTGCATCTCTACCTCATCAAGAATGGGCCTTAAGTAAGAAAGTGACTGCATGCACATCTTTAGAATGTAGACAGGTATCTTTCGATCAAAGATTTCTTCCAACTCAGCCTGGGTCTCCCTTCTCACTTAAGTAGTAATGTCTTTGCTCATTTTTTGTGTCAGTCGAGCAATAATTTCTATAATAAGATCATCCATCAAAAGTGATTATCCTCGTAAATTCTTTGATGATCCTTTAAAATAGGCCTTAAGACCTATTCTTCTCCTAACCCCTAACATAACTATGATGCTCTTGAGTTTCCAATACAACTATTAACATATTCATCCTTCTAGATGGAGTAAAATCTCCTTGGGTTGATTGGTGCATAAGAGATTCCTATGGCATACATACAATTAACAATATTTATTAGAACTAAATGCTCACAATTGCTTAATCAATTAAAACATGCAAATCATTTACAATTTTCTAGGCAACTATCTAGCTTTCTTCATATATGCACCTTTTGTATTAACACTAGCTCTCTTCCACAATTCATGCCAAGATATGGAAATTATTTGTGAATTGAACTTATTAGAAGCTTATTGTTCTACAAACTTTTCATTGACCAAATCTTGCTCAAGCTTCCCATATCCACCACGAGATAAACTATGTTTATATTTGTTTTTTGTTTGTCTCTCTTATTGGTTGCACCTGTACCCTATTCACAAAAAAAATAGTTAATAAGATGGCCAAATTACTCATAATATATAGTTGAAAAAATAATAAGATAAAATGGCCAAATTTACCTAAAAAGCCTCAGATTGGTGCTGCTTCAGAAAATCATCCCACATTTGTTGATTGAGGAAGTTGTATTTCTTAAGGAGGCTTTGATCATCCTTCCTCTTAATGGTAATGTAATCCCTTATCAATCAATTTTTGAAGTCCTTCCATCGCTCACTTGCAAGCTTTAAGACTTCTTTTTTCTTCTTCGCATCTATATTAATTGTACACACATAGATTATACTTATATCCAATTATTCCAAGAAGAAAATTATATATATCTTAAATAAAAATTAGAGATAAGTAATATATATTAAGACATTTTGGCAAATGTTATCCTTGATGTCTTTTGGTACTTCTTCTCGTTGCATAATATTGATTGGCACTCTCATGCATGCCAACATTCTAATATAACTCTTATATTTTGATGATACATCCCCAATTGCTTGACCCTTAGAATTGATGTCAACCTTCATCTTCTCTCCTTTACTATGGATAAGGATCATTTCCTTCATAAGGGTATGACCCCTCATACTCTCGTCAATATGCTGAGAAGGATTGCCTGCAACAAGACAACATGTTGAAGTTGCTTGGATTGCCTGCAACAAAATAATATTGTTTTATGTGTTATCTTATTACAATCAATGATAGCTTCAATTCAACAAAAATACTGTCTAGTTACAAGCAATGCAACAAAACAATATTATTGTTGAAGCTGCTATAGCATTTGCTTGCAACAATTAAACATCATTATTATTGAAGATGCTATACCATTGTTTGCAACAAGACAACAATGTTACTATTAAAGCTGCTAGGATTGCTTGCAATAAACCAATATTATTATTGAAACTGCTAGCATTACATGCAATAAAACAACACATACATCAAAAGTGATCTACAAGACAGCACACACATCAAGTATACCTATCATCCTCTTATTTAAAGGATCCATGCAGATGCCTTATTTAAAGGGAAAAAGAAAAAGAAGGGAAAAAAATAAACTATAAACCTTTAGAGCAAACTTGAGAAGAATGAAATTAAGCATCTAAAAAAAGAGGGAAAATAAATAAACATTGACAGCAAGCTAGAGTAAAATGAGAGTTAGGGGGACACACTAGCCTTTTATTAATACAAAAATTAAATATTATATTCCTAAAACCTAACACTAAGAAGGCATTTAAAAACTTTAAGAACATAAGATGTAATTCTAATACTCACATTATCGCCAACAAATAATATTAATAATATTATACCAATTAGGTATATATATATATTAGTAACATAGTACTCTCCTTGGTATAATCAAAATTTTTATTTCAGCAAAATTTTATGCAACTAGTCCTACAATAGGTAAGGGCACACTTACACAAAATTTAATGGCATAATATGAATAAAAATTGATTCTTATATAATTTTACAAATTGCATGTACAACAATCTAAAATTAGTTAAATATGCAAATGACATCTAAGTAGCCCATAAAAAATATATATAGTAACATATCATGTAAGAATTATACAGTAAATTTTTCATGCCCTAACATCAAATTAGTATTCAAATAAATAAGGCAAAATTGAATAAATATATATTTTTTTAGAAAAATCTAAAAAAATATTCATAAAAACTATCTCAGAGAGTGGAGGTTAACAATGTTGACACTGCAACAAATGGAGGCCAGTAGGGTGACATGTGCATGCACGCACCTCCTACGTGTGTGGACAAGGTGTGTGTCTACACTTGCTTCGTCTCCTTCATCCAATTACCTAGTTTTTAGATCACATAGGCTCGGTTTCAACTGGTCTGGACCTAATTCCAAAATTAGCCAAATTCAGCCATTCCATTCTAATTCAGTTTTGGCCAGTAAGTATCGAATAAATTGGGCAATTTTCATTCAGATTTTTTGTTCTAAAGAGCAGTTTCAATCAATTTTTAATCAAATTAATATAAGGGTTTTGATTAGTTGGTCATTCTAATATAAAAGCATTAATCAATTTGAACAAAATGCAAGAAATTATAACAAATTTTGACAATAGAGGATGAACCAGAACTACCATCGTTGAACTTTAAAAACTTCATCCACATATCAAGTTTTTTAAAATTAATTTGTGCATTTTACATGTTACATTATTTTGAGATGAAACCACAAATCAATTTGATCAAGTTATCCTTAAATTGTTTGAATTTTAAGAATACAATTTTCTAGAAAACCTAGAATAAACCAATTTATGATTTCATCTCAAAATTGCCAAAAATTTACAATTAATTCATTCAAAACATCAATCCAATAGGAAAAAAATTTCATATAAAACTCATAATATTTCCCATTATAAATTATGGATTCATTAACAAATAAAGCACACAAAATTGTTTAATAGGATTTTGCACAAATTGAGCCATATAAAATAATAGAAAAATTGGCTCTAGTATCAATTGCAAGAATTTGTAAGAACAAAATAGCCAATAACCTGACCTTAAAGTCATGTTACAAAGCATAAACCTATGCAAATCATCAACTAAAATTAACAAATAACTTGTATACCTAATGCTGATTGAGAATCTATGATTGAAGACTGTTGACAGGTACACTTCTTATGAATTGTAGTATTGAAATGGTGATGTAAATTTTATGTATCCTAAATGGGTGGCTATAACACTAACTATAGTGTGAGTACCCACCTTGTTGCAATCCTATTAGACTAACTAACCCATCATCATAAGCTCAGTTACAAGGCTTACACCTCTGATACCCATAATTTGTATAAGTGTCAATTGGGGCCCAATTACATGATCACCACTTATTGGCTCATTATACAATATTGTCTTGACATTCGATAATCCAATTTAACAAATAGTTTGAACTATAGTAATCTAAGATGAGAAATTCTAATAGTATATGCACAGGGTAATTGTATAGGGAGCTTGACCTCTTAGAAGGTCAAGCATTTTTACTGTTGAATTGCCTTCTTTTTTTTTTCAAATCTAAAAGCAAATAAGTCAAATAAAAAACACAAATCTCAATACAAATAGGATAATCTTGTTGGTCCAAAAAGGAAATATAAAAATGATCTTGCCTTTATTGAATATACTCTTTTTAAAGTGAGATTGGATTTTGGTTTACAAGATTTATTAAAGAAGCTCTATTGGATAATCAAGATTGTATTGGAGTCACTGATGTAATTAAGGATTCATTAACAGATTAATCAAGTTAAACCAGTTTTGCAATTAAAACAAAATAGCAGTAATATAAAAATTGTAGTGAACCAGTATTGCAACAAAATAGTAAAAATGTAAAATGCAAAAAGAATAATCAAGAATATAGGATTTTTAAAGTGGTTCAACTTCAACTAAAACCATAGTTGAAATCTAAATCCATTGGACAATCTATAACCAAATAGTCACTGTTATTAACAACAACATAGGAATTAATTGGGCTCCTATACACCAATTCTTACACAATATTTTGACTGGGCTCTTACTAACCTATAGATAAAATTGACTCTACATCTTCAATTAATTGTAATTAACCTTACAACTAAAGAAGATGCAAAGGAAGATCAACCTCTTCCTTTGTATCTCTGATTCCTACCAATCTAGAAATTGCAAAATTAAACCAAGAATAGGGTAAGAAAATACAATATCAACAACTAAGATGAATATCTCAATTATCTAGTTGTGTGATCTTCATAGATTTGATCCAAGATCATCACTTAAATATAATTTGAATAGGTAGAGATGAATCTATTTTAGCTCAGGCTTTTCTCTTGTTTTCGCACTTGAAGTTATGAAACACTCTTATGAAAACTCAGCCATTGAAATGAGGGTGAAGGCTATTTATAGTTATGATAACCAACTTTTGAAAAATAACTAACTTTTTAACCTTGAATCAATTTGTAGTAGTTGCCAACTAATGAATTAATATGTGAATTAATTCACCTATGGATATTATCAAGAACTTTATCAGAAGTGAGAAGTAAACTGGGTACCATGATCCAAAATAATTGTCAATAGCACACCTTGTAAAGAAATTATTCAATCGAGATACACTTGCGCATATTGAGTAGCCAAGTAGGTCATCTTGATGGGCAAGAAATAGGCTGATTTAGTTAAGTGATCAATGACAACCCAAATCAAATCATAACCTTTTGGTGACTTTGGCAATCCAACTAAGAAATCAATCGTTATGCTCTCCTATTTCCATTCAGGTATTTTGATAGATTGATGCAATCCCACTGGATGCTAATGCTTGGCTTTCACTTATTGACATGTTAGGCATTTAGTTACATATTCAAGCACATCTTGTTTCATGCCTTCCTACCAAAACACATTTTTTAGATCATGATACATCTTAGATACTCCTGGGTGCATTGTATATGATGAATTATGTGCTTGGTGTAGCAAACCATGGAGAGCATTTGAAGGAACCCATAATCATCCTTCCTTTTTAAGCACTCCTGACTCATTAGCTATGAAATTGAAGTTTGATTTCACTTCTGCTTTTTGTTTAAGAATCACATATTGCAGATTTTGTTTTTGAGCTTCCTTAATACAATTAACTATTACCAATTATACCGTCATATGGGCTAAAATTAAGGTTTGGTTCAAAATTTCTAATCACATAACAATCTTCTCAAATTATGAGTAGAAACACATCAACTTTTTTTCTTCAAAAAGAAGATAAGCTAAACTACTTGTCAACTTGCAGCTTACTGCATCTACCACCACATTTGCTTCATTAAGATAGTACAATATTGAACAATCATAATCGTTTATCAACTCCATCCATCTTCATTGTCAAAGATTAGGATCTTTTTGCTCAAAAATATATTTCAAGCTTTTATGGTTTATATAAATCTCATATGTTTCTCTATACAAATAGTGCTTCCATATTTCTAAAGCAAAAACTGCCGCCACCACTTTCAGATCATGAGTAGGGTAACTCTACTCATGTTTCTTTAATTTCCCCGACACTTATGCAATTACTCTTCCATTCTACATTAATATGCACCTAAGCCCAATTCATGAAACATTGCAATATATTGCATAGCTACTTGATCTAGATGGCAATGCTAATATTATCGTTGTCATCAAACATTTCTTTAATTATTGGAAACTTTCTTATCGTGTAGGGGTCCAATCAAATCGCACTCCTTTTCAAGTAAGTTTAGCCAATGGTGTAAAGATCTTAGAAAAATATTTGACTAATTTTTAGTAGTACCTATCTAGTCCCAAAGAACTGCAAACTTCAATGACTGTCATAGGTCTAGGCCAATTCTTTATGGTTTCTATTTTCTAACTCATGCTCCTTCTTGTGACATAATATGTCTAAGAAACTTGACACTGGTCATCCAAAATTCACATTTGGAGAATTTTGCATAAAGCTCATGCTCTTGTAGAGTTTGCAACACTATTCACAGGTGTTGATTATGCTTTTCCTTGCTTTTGGAGTAAATTATAATATCATCAATAAACACAATCATGATTTTATCCTAAAACAATTTGAAAACTTGATTCATTAGGTCTATGAAACTAGTTAGGGCATTTGCCAATCCGAATGACATTACAAGAAATTCATAGTGCCCATATCATGTACAAAAGGCAATTTTTGGTACGTCTTCTTTACAAATCTTCAACTAATGGTATCCTGATCGAAACTTAATTTTTGACAAATATTTTGCTGCTTGCAACTAGTCAAACAAATCATCAATATGAGAGAGGGATATTTATTCTTGATGATCACCTTATTCAATTGATGATAACCGATAAACAACCATAATGATCCACGATAAAATACTTGAATAGATGAAACATCTATCAATTAACTCTTGTAATTGAATTTTCAATTCTTTCAATTCCATTAGGGCCATTTGATCAGGAGGAATGGAGATAGGTTCAGTGCTAGGTTTCAGATCAATAGGGAATTCGATTTCACAATCCGATGGTAATCCAGATAACTTGTCAAGAAACACATCTAGGAACTCTTGTATTACTAGATATTTGTTTGGATTTGGAGCAACCTGATTTAGGTGTCATACCATAGCTAAATAAGTTGTGTAGCCCTTGTTCAAAAATTTTCGAGCTCACATGCTTGAAATTGACCCAGCTATCTCAATTACCCATTCTCCTTGGAAAAGTATGAGAGAATTCATCTATATGGAATGTAACCCTCTCATCGAAGCAATTCATGCATGCATAATGCTAAGAAAGCCAATCTATTCCTAAAATTACATCATAATCAACCATATCTAGCATAACTAGATTTGCAAATACTTGCTTATCTCCTATTATCATAACACACTTTCTAACTAAATGATCGGCTAGAAGAGTCTTGCCAATGGGGGTCAATATTACCAACAATGTTTCCATTAGTTCACTAGATTCATTTAATAAAATAGCAAATTTCTTTGCAATAAAAGATTAAGTAGCATCAAGGTTGTTAGGTCCCATATTAAAAATATATTGTAGAACTTGGATCTTGCCCTTATTCCTTTAGGGGAATTTATATACTCTTTTGATTATTGTAAACTCTTTTTATTTGACAAGATAGTAAAGAATGATTTTGAATTTAGAAGAATTGCAGAGAATTAATTAATAAATGTGCAAAATATAGAATTAATAATTGTGTAGCAAGAATATAAATTAAAAAGCAAGAAAAATAAAGATTCAATGCAAAGGGTTTTCAAAGTGGTTCAACTTGAATTAAAACCTCAATTCAAGTCTACTCCACTAGATAATCTTCAACTAGATTACCTCTTTTATTTTCAAAACATCAAGATTAAAAACAAGCTCTTAAAATGACAGTTTAAAACATAAGAATTACAACAGGGATCTTGCTAAACTAGAAGCTTTTAACTTGGCTCTTCCAAACCTAAAATCAACAAGAATTTCTACAGGCTCTTGATAACCTATACTAGATTTCTATTAGCCTAGAAACCTTAAAAGAAAATACAATATAAGAAAAGATAAAGGTAAAGTAAGAAATACAATACTAGAAAGTTTGAAATGAAATTTCAAATAGCTCATGTGAATTCTGTAGAAGTTTGATTCAAAATCTCTTGATTAGATTTGCAAATCTTGTAAGGTAGAGAGAAATCTGAGTTAGCTCTTTTCTCTATGATTTTCAAACTTGAAAAAGATAAAAAGATATGAAATCTATTGAAAATTGAAGGTGGTTCAGGGTTTTATAATTGTTGTAACTAATTGTAATAGAATAACTAACTTTTAGTTTGTGAATCGATTCAAAGTGAAATTCCAACCTTCGGTTTAAAATTTTTCTTCATGAATCAATTCATATAGATTTTTGAACATAATTTGATTGGTGAATGGATTCACAATGTGTAAAACAATTTTTATAAAATTTGTACTTATGAAAAATTATTTAAAAGCTTTTTCTTCAAATGGTTTGTTTTTATCTACCTCATTATGAAAATATTTGTTTGAATCAAATCTCATTCGAATTCACTTACAAAAGATCCTATAAAAAAATAATTCCTAATAGTAAAATATACTGTCAAATAGTAATGTGAATGATTTTGATTAAAATTGTTTTTCTACATTAAAATTGAGAAATATTAGTTAGGGTAACCTAGGCTAATAAAGGTCAAACAATACTCGAGCTTGTAAATCATGTACTTTCAAAATACTTGAGAGTACTGCATTTAAATCCTGGGCTTCCCATCTAGTAAGATTATAAACTTGTGTCATAGCCTCATTGGGATTTCTTTTACGATTATCTCACCCATCATTTCTATCAAATGTTTTTGGTGCTCCAACTGAGGCCACAGATTGTGTTGCTACTTGATTCTAAGGTCTAGCTTGATAATTTGCACTAAACCCTGAGGCACTTATGTTCATAGGGCATTTTTTAACCTTATGTTCAGGTTGACCACATCAAAAACATTGTGTGAAGTCCTTCCTACAAAATCCATTATAACTTGTATTGCAAATTTGCATTATGCATGCGTTAGCATTAAAATTCGCTTGACTCTGGGGTATACTCCTTCCATGGAATGAGATAGAAGCAGTTAAAATAGAATGACCTCCCATATTTCTTCTTACAACAGAATTCTATGACCAAGCAGATCCAGAATAATTTCCTTTCCACCTACTAAGGTGCGCTCTGCAAGGTTAAGTTAATCTCCTACTTAGAACAATATTAATTCCATCGGTTTGAACTCTTTTCTTATTACTAGAAGGCATTTTCCTTTCACAACGCTATTTGGAACTTAATTCCACCCACAAGGCCTGGTTTATGACTTGTTGACATGTCATGTCTGGATCAACTTTAACACAATAAAAATAATAATAGTAAAGCCCTTGCACAAACCTTTCTACCTTCATAGCTTCAATAGGAATTAAATGAGTAGCATATCGAGAGAGTCGAGTGAATTGAGTATCATACTCACTCACAGATAGGTTCTCTTACTTCAGATTCTCAAACCTTCAAGCATAAACTTGCTGGATAATGGGAGAGGGAATCGATCAATGAAAATTTCTTAGAACATTGCTAACCTTAAAAGTTCATCATCAATAGCCCACCCTTTAATAGCTCCAACATACCAATAATGTTCTAAATCATCTAGCTGATATCCTATCAATAAGGGTTCAGGACTTTGCAACATCCTATCATATCTTCAATTTGGTCCAAGAATTGGTATGAATTTATAGAAAAATTAGTTGGCTTTAGCTTTAGAAACTCAATAATAATTCTTAATTTGTTATCTTGCACATTTTCAATAGGAGAAGTTCGGTCTCTTTCATTTTGTCTATTTCTATCAAGCTCCCTATGTTAATCTCAGTTTTGACTTTCAGTTAATACATGAACAAGGTGATCTATTGCCTATTGGACTAAGTTTTTCACCCACTATGGGGCTTCTAGGATCTCATCGACTTCATGGTGGGGACTATTTTGTCCAATGGATGATCCTCCCTAACCAAACTCAGATTCTTGGCCTTCTAGCCTTTTAGTTCTTACTATAATTTACATCACAAAATTAATCAGATTCTCAAGGCACACAATGGTTCTAATTTGATTCTATCGACATGAACACTTATTTCACTAGGTCAACAGGAATGGTATCGACAATACGTGCTCCTGGGTGTACATGTGGTACTAGTGTGGTTCCTATTAACACTAGATGAAAACACCACCACCACTATGTGACTCTAAACAATCTACATGTAGACCTATACTTATAAGTTTAACCTAAACTATTGTTCTGATACCAAGCCATGACCTGAAACCCTGGTCACTAACCTTTAATCACATATTCCCAATTATATTCATCTCATTTTTCCTAATCATATTCACATGAATCTTATTGGTTGACTAGAAGATAATAAACTTTAGAAAGAAACAAAAGCACATAGAAAATAAACATATTTATAATTTACACTGGCATTGCCTAATTGGCACATGCCGAATTGATACATGGTTCCATAGTTTACTTTAGTTTCTAAAAACAACTTTCCACCATCCATATGACCTAGAAGTCACTCCCAAGCCACTCGATATCCTTCCCAAAATCGAGCAAACAAAAGAAGTTAGATCAACTTATGGCTTATCATAACTTCAAAAGCATAAGTTAATATAACTATGCCCTATAGCCCTTCTATTTACTAGTTTTTTTAACAAAAAAGTTAGCAAAATATATAGTTTGATGGTAGATATCTAAAGGTCAAACCATCCTAGAGCCATCATAAGAAGAACATTAGGTAGCACCGTGTGAATGATTTCAAGTTCATAAAGTACCTCATACCCTGACAAATTTAAGAAAATAATATCATGTATCTTAATTTGTTATGTTCCTAGGGACTAGACACTGTGGTTGTGAAGACATTGGCAATAATTTCTATTGGATCATTATCCATTCATACTTCTCTATGGAGGGTTAATAACAATATCTTGAGAATATGCAAAATAATTCATAAAAGAATGAGTCTGGGGCTTGGTGAGATAATACGTATCAAACTTATGAATTTATCTAATACAACACATATATAAGCACATCCATACTATAACAGAATAAACATTTCTCATACAATTTTCATAAGCAATCATTAAGTTTAGTGACTCACCTTTGAAGGGAATCACATCTTATTATCTTTAACACATTATGCCAAATTAAGGCTCTCATGGTCATAGCTACCATTCTTACTCATTAATTATGTATCAATCTCATGATATAGAATTTCAACATTCCAATGTAGGTAAAAGCAAATACATAACAATAACTATAAACCTCCTTATTACTCCGATCCAAGCGTATCCCGCTCATCTCAGCCTTTTCCCTCGAAGCCAGTCTTATCTGACTCATCATGTCAAAATGTGCAAATCTAGGATCTAGTTTATTATTCTCACCACATCTTATCATTCACATTTCAAGTCTCATAAGAGCTTTCAAGTATTAAATGATTTTATTCTCATAACAGACATATCATCAAGTTTACATTATCACATTTCATCATCATTCATGATATCGTATACCATTCCAAATCTCATGAAAATTATCAAACATTAAACAATATTAATTTCACAATAACTATATCACAACATTTTCATTCAATCACAATCCTAGCCACATGAGTTGCGATCTATTACAAATGCACCATACAATCTTTCTTTCATCATCATATACTAAGATTACATTCGTATTAGTAATGTATAGCCAATTGCTAAATCCAATGATATTGGATTATAAATTACTTATTTTAGATTTCTTAGTTATTATACTTGCTTTAGTAGGGATTTATATAAAATTAATCCAAGGGAATGGAAATATTTTAGGAAGAAGTGGAGTTGGGTTGAAAATTGTGAAACTTTCTAAATGTGTGATCAGAATTGTGAGTTAGATTGTTGAAGAAAGTTGAGTAGAATTGTAATTAGAATCAAGAAGTTCAATTGTTAAAGGTTTGATTCGACTCAAGAAAATTCAATTGAAAATGCAAGTCTGGTCGCCAAAATGTGTAACCTTTCAAAAAGTCCAAATACAAATGCTATCAAAATTGAAAAATAGGGTAGGAAGAACTAATTTTAATCACATAAGTCTAGTTTAAATTTTGATTCAAATCTTAAGAACAAAATTACTGGATTTCTATGAGCATGATCACAGGTTCAGTTCAAAAGCTAGAATTTGACTCACACAAGTAGGAATTCCATGGAAATAGCAGAAAAGTAGGGTAAGCAACTTCCAATTCTATATTACACTATAGGATCTTAACACAACATGTTTTGAGAGCTTAAACATGTATGAAACTCAGCTATTCTAACAAAAAAAATAATCATTACATCAACAAATCCATTTAGTCTCAAGCTTTGCCACACAATCACAAAAAAAAAAACCCATTTTGTCAACTTACACCAATAATCAATAGATCACAAGCAATAAATGCACTATAATTCACAAGAATGGTAAGAATTACTCATATGAATTGGAAACACAAGATCACTATTGATACTACCAAAAATCTTCAATACTCTTCACAAACAAAGAGAAAAGCATATTAGCTTCTTAATTATTTCAAAGTTTTTCTTTCAACAAACAATTATATACTATTTGATTACGGTTTCATTGCAAAGAAACAGACTAAATATATAAAATTTAAGCTCTAAAACTTCTAGGAATATTGCATGGGTTTCTTGAAGTGAACACTAATGTGAATAGTGACTGTAAACTTCAAAAATTCATATATCAAGTTATACTTAGTAAATCAATATGGTTTTGATGTCAAATTGAAGAGAAAGAAGAGAGGATTCAACTATAAAAATAAGAGAAAATAATAAGAAGAGATGAAAGACTTACTTGAGGAGAGAGAAAGTGAGTGTAGTGAGAGTAGCTCAAGCTTGGAGAAGAAGAAGGTTGCATGGGTTGCAACTAGGACTTGGCTAAAAAGGAGAGGAAGTCGGGTGAAGGTAGGCAAAATAGGGAAAAAAAAGGAAGTCAATTTTTTGTCTTTGACTTTCCTTCAATATTTTCTTATTTTGTCTTATGTTTTAAGTCTAAATTTAATGTACTCACCGCTCATTAGCAGTCATTAAATTCTAATAGAAATTAGTTAAATTAAGTACCTTCATAATGGTTATAAGTTTACACTTGCTGGGCACCCATAACCCTAATTTTATTCTATCCAAAAAATTAAATCTTAAAAATATGAGTTTTATTCCTTGAGCATCCATGATGAAAACTTCGATCTTCAGAGAATTTTTAAAATTTATATAATTTATTTCTATTATATCTAGACTTTTCATAGTTCAAAATTTATATTTTTGAAATTCTCAAAAAATTTTAAATTTTTACCTCTTGCGATTTTTTTGAAAAGCTATTTTATTATCAAACTAATTTTTAAAAAAATTGAGATATTACAATCACATTATATGTACCTATATACTCCACAAAACCACGGATTTGTCCTTTCTTGCAATATAACATCATGATCTGACTTAAATAATGGCAAAATCCTATCTCTAAGAAAAACAGAAAAATGCCTCTGGTACTAAAGGAAAAAAAAATGCATCTACTTCATTCAACCTCACTACACAAATTGGATGTAACTTAGAATTTTTTATTATTATTATATAAAGACTGACATTCAGTCACAAAACAATACCAGATATGGACAAGAATTTGTAGCTCCAAGGATAGCATGACGATTAGGCTAGGCTTCAACATCCCAAATGAGGACCTAATTTTTTGCTGAGTTAAAATTTAGAGAATCAATGTCCTGAGCGACATATAGAATTTATTTATGGATATCCATAAACAAAATAAAATGGACAAAGGAACATCACTATATCAAAAGCTAAAAGCTCTAAA
>JANHAO010011520.1:0-16913 GCA_026873985.1 Saraca asoca | reverse complement strand
GTTGTGGCCTGCTCTCTTTATGGCTGTATAGTTTTGTTGTGGGTGTGGGGGGGGGGGGGGGGGGAGAGGGGGGGGGGGGGGATAGTGGGGAGGGCATTTGAAGCCCTTCTTCATGATTACTAGTTGATACTTACGATCAATGGGATGCCACCTTATCGATAAATTTATACATTCTTATACAATATGACAATAAATAAAAGATAAAGTAACTCTATAAAAACTTTCATATTATATAGTAATAAACCAAATAAAATATATTATACTAACTTATTCTAAGCATATATTATATTATTTTAAATAATAATTCTGAAAAAATTAAGCGTCACTGCAATGGTAGGAGTGGTTTCCATTCTCCTCTTTCGTGATAAGCTGATGCTAACAACACGAAGCCAAGAAAGGGGCCACAGTAATTTTACAACTATACATATTACATACCTTTATTTTACATTCAACTATCAAGCAAATGAAAACCATTATTCGACATGGAAATTCAGAATCCATGAGATGATAGAATCAACCACAATTTAAAAGCCACCGCCACCACCGCAACCTCCATCTCCACCAGAGCCACCACCTCCACCATCACCACATCCTCCACCTCCACCAAATCCACCACCTCCAGCACTGCTACCTCCATCTCCGCCATAACCTGATCCTCCGCCGTGGCCTCCACCACCACCACTAGCACCTCCATCTCCACCATAATTTCCACCACTGCATCCATTGTCACCACCACTATTGGCAGCTCCATCTGCAGCGGTTAGAGTAGCCTCTGCTCCAATCATAATAACCATGTCGCGATCTCTGGTTGCACCACCGCCGGCTTTGTTATTCCTGTAAGCTTGATTATTACCGGAATAGCCAACTGTATTGCTTGATTTAGTACGCTGGGGTTTTCCAGTGGACTTGTCGTCGTTTCTCCGGTATTTATTTTCTTTCTTCTTCCTACTTCGAAAGCAAAAGCATCCCATAGTTATAAAACTAAGTACACAAGGTTGTTAAGGTAGTTTGGCTTTAAACCTCTTTACTTTCTCTGCAATATATATGTTTGGCCAAGCCAAGAGCCAAGTAATTTAAACGAAAAATGGCTAACTTATTCTTTTTAAACCGGAAACACAAGAATTTTATTTGATACGAAAATGTGTGGAAACGGTCAATACTATTAATTTAATGGAAGAAAAGTCAATGATAATTATTATATTTTGAAATTTAAAAATGGCATTTAGATTATCCTTACGGAGAAACTGCGGAGAAATTTGAAATTTAAAAATGAGATTTGGATTATGTCAAGGAGAAATTTGGGAGAAATTAATAAAGAAATAAATAAGTGACTTCCATGTAATATCATCTCCATCCAGGCATTCACTTCTTTGCTGAGGATACAAACTTTTGCATGTAGTTAAAGATTGTAAGTGTTTTTGAAGTTCTTTTTTTTTTTTTTTCACAGAAGTGCAACAACTATGCATACGAATTAATATAATATTTTTTTACAAGTTGTAAATTTGTACAGAATTTATGTATAATATAATAAGTACATAAAAAATTACAATTTCACTATCAAAAGTTGAATCACAAATTTTTAAAATTTTCAATTTTTTTAATAAAATAATTACAACATTTTGTGAAAATGTTACAGAACATATATATGAAAACTTTCACAAACTGTACAAAATTTTTCATATCCATACCAAGCATAACCCAATTAGTTGTAGTTTATATAATTAAGATGTGGGTTTGTGGAAGTTACTTAAGAAGTAAGAAATGTATTATATATTCAGATATTCCATAAAACAATTCAGTTAACTAGAATGAATATATACATAATATAATTCATAATATGTTTTTGACGTGAAATTAATTGCTTCAATCAAGAAATTTTGACATTAATTGTCTGACATGTATTAATAAATAATTAAATTTGTAATTTTTTAATAAAATTTAAAATTAATTAACTTGGTATTTAAAAAATTATGTTAGATAATTTAATGTAATACATTCAGTATATGAAATATTTTTACTATTTTAAGTCATAATATTTTATTTCATTTTATACTTTGCAGTTTCATATTCTTGGGAAGAATAGTATTGTACACGGTTACATAAACTAATGGCTTGTTTCTCAAAGAAGTCATTTAGCCAATATTCTTGCTTGAGCAATTTTGAATAATATAAAGGAAGTCAACGTTGACTGCGTCAATTATTTCTTGTTACTTACGTAAACTAAAGGACATTCTTCATACTCCTTCCCGTGGGCAGGATGGATTCAAAATGTGCGGCCTCCATTACATATAATATCTATTTTCTGTTATTGACAAATTTTGATTACATTTATCAAGCTTTCAACTATATATTCCAACAATTAGAGTCGTCTTATTTTTTCTTTTGTATATTCTTATTTTGTTATGAAATCCTGAAGTTTTGACAGACTAAAATTAAAATAAAAAATATTCTTAATTTATAGCTGTATCATGTATGTATACATAATTTGTGATAGGAGAGGGCTATTTCAACAATCACTTTTACTAATATCATAACGCATTAAATATAAACATTTCATATAAACCAAATTATCATTCTGTTTAACAAAAAGGAATTAAGATTTATAAAGAATACATCTTATTTTATTTCCCTAAAAAACAAATACACATAAAATTATTCTATAACATTTAATGTAACATATTTTATTACCAATATTATATTGATTAACTAAAATTATACTAAGCAAAAAAAAAAAAAAAACAAGATCAAATAAATAGAATCAAGTAGTCTGAATTAAATCACATGTTAAAAAAGTAAGAAAAATATTCAACCACAAGTTTTAATAATTTTGTTCAAATTTAATAAAATGATAAAAACTTTCAAAAATTCTTGTGTGCCACATCTAGCATCTAAAATAATTCATGTTCAAAATAAAAAAATTACTTTAAATAGATTGAATCAAGTCCTAAATTTTTTTTAAAAAAGATTTTCAAGATAAAATAATCATATATATATATATATATATATAAGACAACAAATTGAGTTTAACTTTAGATGAAGTGTTCAAAGTTGTCAATGTTACAAGTTTTACTTATTGTGAATTTGTTTATGTGTTATATATAGTAGTCCTTTTAAAAATTAAAATAAAGAGTTTGTCTTAATTATGATAAACAATCAATTTAAGGAAGAAAGATCTTGCATGAAGGGCGATTTTGTTTTGAAAAAATCGTGGCAAAATAATTCATACAAGTTCAGCAATAAAAGTAATTGTAAAAAAAAGATATTTATAAGCCATATTTAATTTTAGTAATAAATTATTTATCATATTAAAAACTATAAAACAATTTTAGGCGTGTTATTTTTTGGAAAAAAAATAAAATGATTACTATTAATTATTAGTATTAATATTTATCTTATTTAATTAAAATGGTAATTTCATTTATACAAGAATTTTAAATTTAATTAGATGTGACATTAGAAAAAGTAATTAGAGAAAATGTTTTCTTTTAATAGATAATTTTTAAAATTAAAATAAAATCCATTTCTTTTTTTTTTTTAATGTTTGAGGACCTCATGTTTGGTTAGGACACTAATCACCAAAAATAAATTAAAGAGATCATGATTTTGATTCTAATCGCATAAAATAGTCTAAAATATTTGCTAATTAAGATAACTCTCATATATATGACTCATTAACCTGAAAAATATTAATGAGAGGGTAAGTACAACTATTCATTAAGAACACAAACTTAACTTTGGGTTGAAAATCCTTTTGGTCATATATGTATACACACATACATACATACATACATAAATACATATATACATACACATACATAAAATGGAAAACATATTTTCATATGTTTTTCAAAAATGCAATCACAATCATTTCCAAAACTTTCATATCTTATTATTTAACCTTATCCTTACTGACTATTCTAATCACAATATAAACATAATATAATTTGAAATCATTATATTTGCTTTACAAAGTCATATCTTATGACTATGTAAAGCTCACATTATCTTGCTCTACTAAATCATATATGATGATTATGTAAAGTTCATCTTTCATAATTATAATCACAACAAGGAACATTAAGGGGTGATGTTTTTGTGTCATGTCCTTTAATTTGTCTCATAAGACCCTTTGTAACTTTTATACCTTATTGCACTATCCTATAATCCCCTGTCAAATAGATGACCATCTATCCCATAACCCCTTATTGTACGGGTAACCACATACATCTCTTAATGCAAGTAGGTCCACAATATCCCTTGCTAATTCATATACATATATACATATACATACTTACATCTCTTGACATTCTAATCTTTCATCATATACTACACCTTTTTGTCTATTTATGACTAACCCATGTCCAATTCATAAATATTCTCTTTATTATTATTATTATTATTCATGATGCTTCCTAGATAATGCAATGAGATTAAATTTTAAAAATACTTTTCTTAGAAGAAATTCTCATTTTTATAAAGAGAACGGATATATACACTTTTATAAAATAACATTTATTTCAATAAAAACCATAGAATAATAATAAAATTTAATAATTTTAAAATAATAATTTCTTAGTTTTAAAAAAAATAACAATTATGATAATCTTCATAATGATAAGAAATTAATCTTCATAATAATAAGAAATCTTACTAAACAAGTTTATGGAAATAAAATTAAAAATTCATAAATTATAATTTTCTAAAATATAGAGTAAAACTTTTCATAACATTTTTATGAGTTCATAACATTATGCTCATATACATATGGAAAGTTAAGATTTTTAGATTAATCCATAACTTGCACCATTTCTACATTCCCTATCTATAATTCATTTCATGGATACGTTAAATCAATCAATCATACCATCATGTAGAAAACCAATTTCTTAAGTTCTATCTTAATCTACCTTCCTATATACTTTCTGTCATAAGCCTGAATTCATCAAATCTTACATTCTAGGTCTATTCCTAGTCTAATTCAAAATCTCATAACCATACTAAGTCTCATACAATTCATAACTTTTGCTTTCATTGATTTATGCATAATTCTAATATGTCAATTCTCTAACCACATTTCCAATTCCTAACAATCGAAATATGTTTGGAGAGTTTTGAAAATATCGATTTTTGTATGAATAAGGAGCTAGAAGGGTAGAATCCAACTCAATATGAGGAACCTTCTGGGACCCATAACGCACGAGCCTATCCCTAGTTTTGATTTTTGGCTTTTGGCTGTTAGAGAAACACCTTTCAACAACCTTGGAAACAAAGAGAAGATCAAAACTAACTTGAAAAGAACTTAAGATAAGAAATTAGCCTTTTTGGGCCAAAAACCTTACCTAGGTTCACACCTTTGAAAAGTGCAAACAAAAACCTTTTTATGATGAGTAAAGCTCTTTGGGAGCCATTTGATTTTAAATGAGGGTTATGAAAAACATTGTAGGGGTTGCACCTTATATGGGCAAGAAAAGACTGTTGACCAACTGCATTATACATAGTTGAGACCTGTTGTGTCCATATCAATTGATTGACCACTTTTTAAGATCCGGATGATTGGTTGATCTAGTTGTAGAGGCCCTTTGCGGCTCAAGTCCTTAGCCTAACTTGTTGAGTGGTCCTATAATAATTTGGGTTTTAAGTTATGGAATTTCATTTTGCTACCGTTTTCATTAAGTGACTCACTATAGTCTAAGCCTATGTTATAGGGATGTTACATTTGGTCAACCTTTCGAGCTTATATTCGAATTTTATCAGGTTAATGCTAGGGGGTGTTATAAATTCTCCCTTTTAAACAATTCATCATTGAATTGTCCCTTGTGTGCATTCTTGATTTTAGGTGTTTATTCCTATCTTGTTTCAATAGTTTGATTTGTTACTACGTCGTAAATCTTTACGTCAACTGTTAGCTACCTTTAATCCATGTTCCTTTGTTGCTAGTTAATCCTTGTCTGTATTCCTAATAGTGTCTTTATTCGTATACTTCTTATTCTAGCCTTTTTTACTTACTTATCTTTGATCCTTTTGGTTCACACTAAACTTGCCTTGAATGTCATGGTCTCCATCATGCTTTTCTGCACTACTCTAATCCTCCCTTAATTGCTATGGTTTTTATCAACTTTCTTAATTCTTGACTTCTAGTTTTGGTCCTTTCTGATCTTTTTGCATTGTTTCTTATCTATTCCATATCCTTGATTCGTGATCATCGCTTCACTCACTACATATTGATATCCCTTCTTTTTCATCACGTATCTATAATTGATCCTTCATTCTTATTCTTAGGTTATTTCTAACTAACATGAATCTGTTCTCTTTTTATCTTGTCGTGATCCTTTATATCTTTCCTATACTTATCATAAAGCATGTTAGCTTATAACAAATGCTTAGTCATACAAACATATAATAACATTCATAACAAATCATGTTTCTTTCTAACATAGAATTGTATTCATGCCTTTATGTGTATTTAACATCACATAAATGTAACATCCATTAAACAAGCATAGGTACCTTTCAGAGTAGTTACATTAGCTGGGTCATGCCATGCCTCATGCGAGTCCTTGAATGGTAATCATACAATCAAGCATACTACACTTTTTTGTTAATTTCATATTTTATCTTAGTCTCGACATTCACCAGGATACCTTTTAGTCCTTTTTTTTGGGGCTTCATTCATATGTATATATGACATTATGATCATCATGCAAATATAACTTGAATAAATTACATGACCCTAGCCATGTACATCAAACAAAAGAATAGAAAGACTCTATCAGCCCTACCCTGGTCAAGAATAGATTGCCTATGTTTTTCTTTAATGAACTCTCCATCTGATTTGAGTGTTACGCATCACTATCCAGTGAGGTGACAACGGTACATATCTTGGGCTTTGGGTCTAATGGTGACATAACTCACTACTTCCCAATCTTATTAGATATGACAATCATTCACAAAAGGTAGATACTAGAAGTTAATGGGGTTTCTTTTGTTGTACGTATATGGCTTGCAATCAAATCGTTTAGCTAAAGGTTCTTTCATTATTTTGGATATCTTTTTATCATCCTACATAGCTATGTATGGTTCATCTTTCTTTCTTGATGTTAGTCCTTATTTATGAGTCGTCTTAAGCTTTCTCATCATCCATTAGATTTTCTTGTTGTACGCCCTGTTTACTTTCACATTGGTAAGGCCCTAAGGTCTCTATAGCCATGCTCATCCGTAATTGTGCCTAGGTGACTTTGTTTCATCATTCTTCTCACATTTCCATTCTTTCCTATCTTGTTTCTTGATTTTTTTTTCTTATATTTAACTCTTTTCTAATTAGCTCTCGTATTCAAGTCAATTTGTTGCTTGATCTCATTACTATTCTACTTACCATCTCTTTCCCTTATATGTTGTGCTCATTTCATCTATCTTCCTCTTACAACTTCATTACTCTCATTATTTACTTATCCTTTACATTCCTAGTCGTTTATTTCTAATTTTATCCTACCATTGTTTTTAATCTTTTTATCATTAATCCTTTATAGGCTTAATTCCTACTAATCATTCCTTTACTTGAAACTAAAACCTATTCTAACTCTTCAATTTGTGGCTCTAATCCCTACTGATCTCATTCTTTACATATCATAACTTTATCTTCCTTTTTTTTTCACCTCTTCATTTCTTCTTTCTCCTAACTTAAACTTATGAATAATTATCTAACTTAATGCTTTGGTTTGGGTTCAAGGATATTTTTGTCTTTCTGAATGGGTTTTTGGTGAGTCCTAATTTCTAAATTACAACTACTTAGGTTGTGTAAGGTTTTAACTTTCTTGGTTTACCTCCATCATGTGGGCTTATTACCTCTTAATTGATCAAAGATAATATTGTCATTTACACTTTACTCTCATCCCTAAGGGTGATTTTGTCATTGGCCTTTTGTACTCTTTCGTTGCCCTTGCCATTATCCACATCGTCCATCTCCATCTTGCATTCGGGGATAATCTAACCATTTACAATTTTCCATACCTATTCAAGGGTAAAATTATTATTCATAGAATATCTATTTTCTTTCTAATTTAATCAAATAACAATTTCCCCATTTCATAGTATTTCATATTATGTGGACTTGATTACTCTTAGTGATCAGATAAATAGAATCTTCAGAAATGAAGGACGCTCTCAAGTACACACCATCATGATCGGTGTCAGACGTAGAACCATTACTCTGATACTAACTTGTCACATCTAAGACATGGGGGTATAATTAACACAAATCATCCTATGATCATGTACATGCCCATGAGCGTAATTTTACTAAAATTCATTTAATCTTTTGAAATTATGAAAATAAATGCGAAAAATAACTCTTGGCATTTTTTTACAAAAATCCATGATATGTATAATTTCTATGAAAAAGTTTTCTTTAAATAGATAACTCTTAAAATTAAAATAAAATCCTTTTAATAAATTTTTTTTCAAATTTGTGTACTTAGTATATGGTTGGATGGGCACTAACCACCAAAAGTAAATCAAGGTAACCATTTACCTAATTCTAATCAAATGTAATATCCTAAGTATCTCCTAATTGAGATAATTCCTATAAGACTCATTAACCTAAAAAATTGTTAATAAGGGGAGTGAGTACAACCATTCTGTGAGCATAACACAAACCCAACTTTGGGTTGAAAATTCTTTTGGTCATACATGTACATATCCTCATAGATATACATATAAAACACACACACACATATAATGGAAATCATATTTTCTTATGCTTTTAAAAAATGCAATAACAATCATTTCCAAAACTTTCATATCTGATCTTCATTTCTTACTATCTATCCTTATCCTTCCTGACTACTCTAATCACATCATAAACGTATCATAATCTGAAATCATTATACTTGTTTTACTAAGCCATATTTGATAATGTAAAGCTCACATAATTTACTTTGCTAAGTCATATTCGATGACCATGTAAAAGTTTATCTTTCATAATTACACTAACAATAGGGAGTATTGGGTGAGCGATGTTTTTGTGTCCTTTTGTGTCATGTCCTTTAATTTGTCCCGTATGACCTTTCATAACTTTGTGCCTTAATGCACTATCTATAACCCTTTGTCGTGTGGGTGACCATCTATCCCATAACCTTTTGTCATATGGGTGACCACATTCATCTCCTTGTGCATGTAGATCTACCAATACTCCTTGCTAGTTCACATACATACATACATATACATACTTATATCTTTTGGCATTCTTATCTTTCATCATATACTATACCTTCTTATCTATCTATTACTAACTAGTGTTTTTGCCTCATAAACATTCTCTTTATTACTATCCTTTATAATGCTTCATAGATGATACAATGAAATTAAATTTTAGAAATACTATTTTTGGAAGAAATTTTCATTTTCATAATGTTTCATAAAATAATATTTCTTTCAATAAAAATCATAGAATAATAATTACAAAAATATAATACTTTTAAAAGAATAATTTCTTAGTTTTTAGAAAAATAATAATTCTGATAATTTTCATAATCATAAGAACTTACTAAACAAGTTTGAGGAAATAAAATTAAAAATTTATAAATCATAATCTTCTAAAATATAGAATAAAACTTTTCATAACATTTTTATGAGTTCACAACATTATGCTCATATGCATAGGTAAAGCCAGGATTTCGAAATTAATCCATAACTTATACCATTTCTAGATTCCCTTTCTATAACTCTTTTTATGTATACATTAAATCAATCAATCATATAATCATGTAGGCAATCAATTTTTAAGTTCTACCTGAATCTACCTTCCCATATACATTCTATCCTAAGCTTGAATTCATCAAATCTTACATTTCAGATCTCTTCTTTGTCTAATAAAAAATGTCATAACCATACTAGATGTCATTCAATTCATAACTTTTGTTGTCAATGATTTAGCCCTAATTCTAATAGACTAATTTTCTAACCATATTCCCAATTCCTAACAACAAAATGCATTTAAGGAGTTTTGAAAAAATATATATTTTTATATGAAAATGGAACTAGAAAGGTAGAATCCCACTTACTTGATATGGGAAAATCTTTTGGGACCTATAATACGCGAGCCTATCCTTAGTTCAAATCTTTAGCATTTTGCTGTTAGAGAAACATTTTTCAACAACCTAGGAAACAAAGAGAAGATCAACACTAATCCAAAAGGAACTTAAGATGAGAAATTAACCTTTTTAAGCCAAAAATCTTGCCTTAGTTTCACACCATTAAAGTGTGCAAACTAGAATCCTTTTATGTTGAGCAATGCTCTCTAGGAGTTACTCAATTATATATGAAAGTTATGGAAAATGTCGAAGGGGTTGCTCCTTATAGAGGCATGAAAAAGCAGTTTATCGACCACAATGTGCACGGTCGATTGACTTACCAACCAATTGGTTAACCACATCCTAGGATTCGGTCAACCACTTGGTCTAGTTTTTAAGGCCCTTTGAGGTCCAGGTCCTTGGCCCAACCTGTCATGTAGTCTTATCTTGATATGGGTTTTAAGTTATAAAATTTCATTCTACTACCTTTTTTACTAAGTGACTCACTCTAGTCTAAGCTTATGTTCTAGGAATGTTACAACTGGTCACTCTTTTGGACTCATGTGTGAATCTAGTCAAGTTAACCTTAAGTGTGTGTTACATAATGCTTATTAAATATACTAATAATAGAGAATAGAACAAGTGGCAATAATTCACATATAATTAGTGTAAATACGATTATATTAAATTTATTGCTGAGAGCTTCTGGCTCAGGTCAAGTGGTGCCCAATGTTCCTTGAAAGGTTTTACCTTCATTTGACCACTCTTACTATATATATATATATATATATATGTATATAAGAACAATTAGATTTATTGAATAGTAAAAGTGTCTATAATCACATGCACATAGTTTATTATGTTACATATAGGGTAGTGAACAAGAAGATAATAGAAAGAGTTAAATGCATAATTTATAAATTTTGAAAAGCCATTTATATATTTTCATATGGAAGGATTATATACACAACAAAATACATGAAGGATGTTACAAAAGTAAAATAATAATATTGAAAAAAATGCTGAAGAAATGGATTAATGGAATCAGAATAATATGAGAGGAGATTTTCTTTTTCACCATTGTATAAATCCTTTTTACAATTATCTATATATACAGGGTCCCAAGCATCAAGAGAGAATTGTAATGACCCTTTCGTTCAAAAGTAAACTTAACTTATATAGGAAGAAAGCTCATAATAAGAAACTATCATTAATTGATTATAATTAGATATTAGGTCAAACCCAATCATAATAACTTGAAATAACATATAGAGAAATCAAAGGGATTTTATGCACATCCTCATAATATAATATTTATAACACTCCCCTTGGATATCCTTTTGTAAATAATATGCCTTGTTAAAATCTTAACTAAGAAAAAACCCAATGGAAAAAAATCCCAATTAAAGGAAAAAGATTACATAATTCTTTTAGTAAATAATCTACCTAATAAAAACCTTGCTAGAAAAATCCGATAGGAAAAAACTATGGTTCAGGAAAAAAAGAGTGCAGTATATTAACTCTTTCTATTAAGAATTTCACTAAAGATTTTTGAGCTAGTGTTATTATAAATAAATCTGTTAGGAATCACTTAAACAAATTTGCTGTCATAGATCAATACACCACAATCTTTTTGTAGTCATGAGAAAGAGCCTTGGTGACTTGTAAATTGTTTTATATCCTTTAATGCATTATCCTTCCAATTAAGCATTTCACATAGCATTACCTTCATCAACTTTTGTTAGAATTTTTTTCTTGAAAGTCATAGCACATGTCTCTCAACTATGATGGGGGCATTGATCATAAATAAATACATTTTGGACTTATCTCATATATGCTAATGAAATTGTAGTTGTAATTTATTTTGCTAAGAGACATTATATATATGTGAGAAAATACCAATATGAAATCAAATTTTATGTGGAATATCAAACAAATATCTTGCAACTGCATGACCAATTAGTTATAATCCAAAATTCATATATATAAAATAATATAATATTAGTTGTTCCTCAAAGATTGCAAAAATATATTTTTAATTCCATTCCAATGTCTTCCGATTATAAAAGAATTATATCTTGCTAACAAACTTATTGAAAAGCTATAGCAAGACTATATTATTAGTAAAATACATTAGTGTATTAATTACACTAAGATATGATGTCTTAGGACCAAGAAGTTCTTTGTTATTCCTTAAAGGTCGAAAAAGGGTCTTTATTAGCATCCAGTGATCAAGCAACCATTGGTTACTCAATGGATGCGACTTATACATATAAAAATATTTTAGGACATTTTCAATGTAGCTTAGTTAATGAACAAAGATTCTATTGGTTAAATTCTTGATATGCTAGTCAAGACAAAACTTTATTTCTCCAAGATCTTTTATTTCAAACTCCTTTTTCAAGCAGTCTACTACCTTTAAAAGCTCTTCATAAGCTCCAATAATATTTAAATCATTAACATATACTGTAATTATAATAAGTTCACATTTAGATTTCTTTATAAAAATACAAAGGCATATATGATCTTCATTTAACAAATATTCACTAAGACAATTATACTATGTCTGTCCAAATTGTTTTAAACCATATAAAGGTCTTTTTAATTTAATTGAATATGTATCTTGAGAACTCAAATTATATGCTTCAAGCATTTTAAATCCTGTGGGGATTTTCATATAATACTATTGTTGATTGTCATACGTATAATAAGATGTAACTAAATTTATAAGAAGCATATCAAGTTTTGATATGTTGCCAACAAGATTGTACCAAACATATATTTCTTATAGCCAATTAAAATCTTTGTATAAACCTTTGTTTTACAAATCATGCTTTATATTTATAATTTCAATTTTCTTATTTTCTTGGCACAATTTTGTATTTGTACCTTAATAGCTTCATACCTTTTGGGTGTTTTATTGACTTAAGACCTTTTGGGTATTTCTTTACTTTTCAAGTAAATTTAAAATTTTCATTCTTGTCTAAACTGTGTCTCTTCTTTTTGTCTCTTTGGCCAATAATCATATATGATTCTTTTTTAAATTGAATTCAAGGTCCTCACTATTTTTCATAATATTGAGCGCTATATTGTATAAAAAATATTGTTGACAACTATTTCCCTCTTGGTTCCATCTTTCACATTAGAAACATAATCAATTGAGAGCTCTTTATTTCCACAAATTTCAGATATCTAAACATTTTCTTGAAGTTTGTTTTTAATTAGATCTCAATTCCTTTCAAGAGTACTTGACTTTTCAATAAGGTCATTTTGTTCATTTGTTCCATCTCTTTTGAAGATTTTCATATTTAAAACTAATAGTTTTATCATACTTTTGATATGTGTTAAACTTATTAGATATAAAATAAATGGATTATCCAACTAGGACATCTATCCAGGTTAGAGCATTTATAGCTGATATATAACATTTATTTTCCCTCTAAATATAACTGGCAATTGATTTGCTGCACTTTGTAAAATAATCATCTTTTGAACTTTAGGTTCATATTACTTTGTGTGAGGATCAAGACAATTATATTAGTTCTATAGCTGCATATTTTCTCCCCTAATATTTGGAATATAAAATTCATACCCATACTATATTCTTAGCCTCCTGTGAAAACTTATCTTTGTGCATTGTGGTGCAGTAATAGAAATATATATTGCACATTTAAATTTTCTAGACATATATAAAAAGAGATGGCCCTTGACCAAAGCTAATTACGAAGGAGAGATCTAAAAAAAATTTGTTGATTTGATGCATACAAGTCTTATAAGATGTAAAGTTTGTAAGTTTCTCAAAATATAAGGAGTCTTATTCTTTTAAATAATGATATAGCTAATAATTTGAGACATTAAAATAAATTATTTTAACTAAATCATTTTACGTATAAACATATACTTCAAGATGTTTAACAATTATTCCAATCATCATACAATAGTCATTAAAAGCTTTAGATGTAACTTCACTAGCATTATTAAGACGTGTTGTCTTAAATGCATAATTAGGAAATTGTGTTCCAAGTCAAATTGTTTAAGCAAACAGTCTTGTAAACATCAGGTTGTGGGTTGACAACAAACACACATATGACTATCTTGTTGAAGCATTAATTAAAATCTTAAAATATCCAAATGGCCCACATGGTAGGAAAATAGGTTTATCTATGTTAACCTGTATTCATTCCAAAAATGTTAGAGATTCAATCTAACTTTAGCTTGTGATGGCCTTTTAATTAATTTTTCTTGAGAACAAGAAACACATGAAAATTCATTAGTTCAAAAAATCTTTTGGTTCTATAGTGAATAACAATGTGAATTTTCAATGATTTTTCACATCATTATTGTTAGTCATATCAAATAGTGAAAATATTTTTATTATGAACTTTTGGTTTACTATAGCATGCGTTTCATTTATATATATATATATGTGTGTAATAAAAACTGAAAGAAAATGATTGTAACTTTTTCAATACATTTTTCTTCCCTTAGACAACAACTGTAATATAAATATATTCAATATCCTTTTAATTTATTTTCTCAATGTGGTATATATTTTGTCGTATGTCTCTAAAACTTAATGAGTTTCGTTAAGAACTAATTGAAAATAATACATCATTTATAATTATTTGTGTTTCTCCTTAAAAAATTAGATTAGTTTGTCTGGAGACTTCAATCAATTCTATAAACTAGATATTGTATCAACATAATTTCACCAATCATTAATTAGGAATTTTTTTTTCTATTTTTGATAAGTGAGCGCTATTGCACTATTTATAAGACACAAATCTTCAATATTGATTATTGATCTAACCAAAGACCAATGAGTGTCCATATTTTCAAAAAAGTTAGAAATAATTTTTCTTTTTAGACATTGCCATCATCAATTAAATGATCAATTCTCCCTTAAGGATTTTTAAAGAAATCTGTCACATCCAAATATTACATCATAAAGATCATGGTTGTAGGCATCATTTTTATAAACGAAATTTGTCTCAACATTATTTTTTTCCTTTGAGTAAGGCTTGATAATGTTCCATTATGTTTGGACGTATAACAGGTACATGAACAATACCCTTTCATACCACATAGGTAACATATTTCTTTGAGCCTTTTGAGTTCTTATTACATTGTCTTTTCTCTTCATTATTCTTCCACTTTTGGTGGTGAGAAATAATCTTGTAATTATTTATAACCACCAAGATTATAATAATTAGTTTGACTTCTTTTACAACGATGATTATAATTACAGCATTGTTTACACCCAAACCTTTTATTTGTTATTGCATTCATTTCAATGAATGAAATAGAACTAGTTGGGCAGATTTCTTAATTTTTTATCAAGAGTTCATTATTTTTTCAACCATAAGAAAACATGAAAGACATGAAATTAATTCAAAATATTTTTTAAGTTTATTTTTCTTTAATATTGTTACTTCATGGGTACATTTGAGACATAAAATGATAAATAATATGCCCTTTGTTATAAAGATTAAAAAAAGGGAGTAGAAAAATAAGAACATTATATAATCTAAAAGTAAGGAATATTCAATATTTAACAAAAATAAGAGATAGAATAACTTTATTTAAAATTTCTCTCTTCCAATTCAAGTATCAATTTATGACTAGGTCTTTGATGAGTCCTTTTGAGTTAGAAAACTTATATGGCTTTGATCTAATGATGAATTATTATTAAAAATATTAGATCATAAAAAAAAGTCAATAAAAAAAATCTTTATAAAACTCAGAATCAAGAAAAGTTTGAGATATTGATAAGATGTATACTCACCTTTTTTTTTTCCCCAATGCATCAAAGTGTATATTATTTGAAATCTTAGGTAGCATTATAGAGAAACAATATTATAACTTTTAGTTATTAAATGAAATATTATAAAATAATTTTAATTAAGGTCGATGATGTGCAAATCAACTTAATTAGAGTTTAATAAAAGTAAAAAATCCAATAAAATACATCAAAGCTATTCATATCTAAAAGTCAAAACTACTAAAACTCAAAAATCTCACTTTTTATCTACTTATTAAAAATTTTGGATCATAAATTGAATCAAAATATAAATTAATAAAATTTTCATCAATAAAACAATATTCAATCCAACTCTCAAAATTATAAAATTCTTAAATAAAAATATTAAGAATTGACTAAAAACAAGAGATACATAAATCTGATAACGTATTAAAAAAAATAATACTAAAAAATGTTAAAAAAATAGATGAATAAAATCAGAATAATGCAAGATGAGTTTCTCTTATTCATCAATGTGTAAAATCCTTCTTTAACTATGATTTAATATTTATTAAATATACTTTGTTATAAAATATTAAAATTAATATATAGATGTAAAATATTTTATTAAATAGTTAAAATATTTGTATTGGATTACGAAACAAATAAAAGTTGTATTAGGGCGTTAAATTTACATCTAAAAAGCCCCCTCCCTCCCTTTTTAACTCTGCCCGAAGCCGCATCAATTTCTTTCATTGTTCAAAATTTAGGAAGCGTAAACAATGTGGCATTTACTTAAAAATGTATACAAAAATGATAACTAGTGTAAATGAGAGAATTATTCTTTTGGTTTGGTTATCCGTTTCCCAATCAGCCACCAAAACTCAAAAGTTGGATAACAATTCAACACTTTCATTCAATTTGTTAGAGTAAGTATCAAGCTCAATCCAGCTGCAACCTGTCATCTTCTTCATCCCAATGCCCTTCATTTTCTCACGGACCTTAGTAGCATCTTCCCATCGTTCAGAGCTTGCGTATACATTAGATAACAAAGCAAGCGTGCCAACACCAACATTTTTACTCTCCAGAATGTGTCCCTTCACTTT
>JANHAO010011519.1:0-16924 GCA_026873985.1 Saraca asoca | reverse complement strand
ATTTTCAGTTTGTCATTTTAACTTGTTAGTCTTTTTAGTTAGCTCAACAATTCATTTTTAACTCTATTGAAGTTTTACATCAAAGGTGCATGAAATTCAATCCCTGTGGGGATGATACTCACTCACTCTATATTACACAATTGACTACGTGCACTTGCGTAATTTGAGTGATAAAACTCATTATAAACAAAATGCATCACTCAACAGTACTTTGCTGATGGGCTTATGTGTTCTATTTCAATGTTTGCTTAACAAAATAAGTGTATTTTCCTTATTCATCCTCATTTCTGATGGTTTTTCCCAAAACCTTATATAATATTTAACTTGTAAAAGGGCAGGTTTTGTATTTTTGTTCCCATATTTACTCCACATAATAAACACATTTTTTATTACATCTCATATTTACTTTCTCCTTGTTATTTTACCTTTTGGTTATTTTGTCCCCCTTTTTTTCAACTTCTCATCAAATCCAGGTCTACAAGCGATATCATTAAGAATGATAGTGTTATACTCCATGTGTGTGATTTTGATCACATGATGGATTATACTAAAAATGATAAGGAAGATGAAGTAGAGACATCATCAAATCTTTTAAAGCTAGTCAAACAAGAAGAGAAGGAAATTGTAATGCCCAAAATCCCTTTTATATGAAATACTTTATAATTATATGTAAATTCTAAATTTTAAGAAATGACGTAATGTTTTTCTTTAGCTAGAATTTTGGAATTTTTGAAAGTGTACTTAATTATTTTTATTTGATACATGATTTATTATTAATTTATTTTAGACATATTAAAGTTTTGATATTGAACATTTTGATGAAAAAAATTGATGACTTGAAATAGGATTGGATTAAATGGTTGGAGTGCTCTTTGAATTAACTACTAATTAAAAACTAGGTTTATTTTATGACCTAAGTTTTAATAAATACTATTGAAATTTTATTTAGTTGCATTTTAAAAATTATAAAAGTATATTTAATACTTAATCAATTTTATGCTAATTAAATCTAATATACATTATGTATGTTGTCGTTCTAATTAAATAGGATTTTAAAAAAAAAAAGTCAGGCTTATTTATTAAACTTAAGCCATGTGATTCAATTATTACTTTTTTTATTTTTTCTAAACATAAATTAGGTTAACTTAAATCCCTTTTTCTCTTAAGTGTTCAGAAAGGCCCATCCTTTTGAATCCTAAAAATCCTTGCATCCACACCTAATTCCAAATTGAGTTATGTTTCTACCCCTTTAAGCATAAGTGGGTGGGTTTGGCCTTTTTCAGTAAAATTATAGGAATTTCTTTGATTATTTGAGTTAGATAATGCTAAAATCCTAAACCCTAATAGCTGTTATGCTTTTTTTCATGGGTTGGCTATAAGCTTCAAGTTGAACCAGGGAATTGATCAAGCTATATTGGAAACTAAAAGGCAGGTATGTACTTAATTGCTTGTAGTTTAATTTTTCATAAAATATAATGGAATGGGTTATACTAAATTAGAATAGCATAATTTATGGGCTAATTTAGGAATGGAATATTTGATAGAGCATATAGGCTAAACTCCAAATTATGTGATTCTCACAGCTTTGGAAATAAGCTTTGGTGTTAAGCTTAAAATTGGAAGTAGAATTGGTTACTTGGAGAATTGGGAATGTTGAATTTTAATGAGTTGGCTAGCTTCGAATAGAATTTTAAATACCATTTTGGAAACTAGCTAGATTATGTTCAATTATTATGATAAAAAATTGGAAGTAGGATGTGTAACTCTAGAAATTTGAATTTCAAAAAGAGATATTAAATTTAGCAATTTAAAAGTCCTAATCTACTTTCTCTTAGGATTAGAATGTAACTAAGCCAATTTGAAAAAAATAAACTAGACATAGTCAATTTGGGGGTTATGAAAACTGTTGTTTGAGGAGTTTAAAAATGTTTTAGAGCTATCCTCAAAATAGTTTTGAAACCATTTTAGTGTCTTTTTTGCTATAAGTAAGTTTTGGATTATCTGAAGAGTTTTTATAGCTAATTAGTGACTGTTAATTGCCATAGTTAGGCTAGTTCTATTCAACCAACTTTATGGAAAGTTAAATGAAGTTTTAGGTTCATATGAATGCCTTTTTGATTGTAGGATAATTATAGGCTTGGCAACTATTTTGGGTGAAGCTTTGGTAGTCAAACAAACCATATCAGATAAGAACTATGATTAGTTTAGACAAACTTTTAATTATTCCAAATTAAGTTTTGAATGGTGAAAAGTAATGCTTTGAGTTTTAGTACAAGCTTTCAGCTCATTTCTCATTAGTTTTAATTTAAATAGAATGATAAAATATCAATTTCCTATTATTATGTCCCTTAGCTTTTGGAACCAGTAATTGGTGACTTCACTCTTGGAACGTGGTGGAGGAGTGGAACATCTTGGATATGGTAAGCCGGAAAGTTTTAAAACTAAGCTTCATGAGCTTAGAATTTGTAAGTGAATAATTCACCCTTTCTCTTTACTTAAGCTATATTATCTTCTAATTTTACCTATGGTCTTAGAAACTCTTACTAAGTCCTTTGAAGTAAATTAATTTGTCAAATACTCTTATGCCAAATAGGCAGATTGTATACACTTGTGTGGGTTATTTGTTATAAAAGTTGTTCATGGTTCTGTGTGTATTGTAATAAGCGTTGCCAGTTATGCTATAAGTTGTGGTATTGTTGTTGATTGCTTATGTTATGATGGATGCGTTGGCCAAATGGCTAGTGCATATGCATGTTGGCCAATGACTTAGTATATGTGTGTACTAGGTAAATAGTTAGTGTGCATATGTTTGCTAGTTGAATAGCTAGTGTGCATGTGTGCACTAGTTGAACACCTAGAGTGTTTGTGTGAATTAGTGAATTCCATAGAGGCCGAGAGCTCTTATATGGTAAGAACAAGACAATGAGTGTCAAATTGTATTTGTTCAAACAATATTTAAAGTGTTATGTGTTTGTACTTAGAACTTCAAGGTGAATGCATTTTGTGATTGTGCTTACTCATTTGGTTGAAACCATTCCTTTTATATGATGCAACTTGAATAGAGAAATAGATCCTTGAATAGATTCTTCAAGTAACCTTTATGTATACCTTGCAATAACATGATATGGCTATTAACATGATGGAGAGATAAGAAAGAACTTATCATGATGGCAAGATAAGGTGTTATAGGGAAAAATGAGGAAAATAACAAGGCTAATAAGTTTCTTGAAGAATCCCATATGGATTCTAGCTATATTTGAATGTTGAATGATTGACAGCAATTTGTGATTCCTTATTATGATTGACTGTTAAATGAATTAGACTCACATGTATTTCCATAATGAGATGGATAGGGTATGAGTGTATTTAGTGTGTGTTTCCTTAATGCAATTGAATGTGGAATAAACAAGGTTGCCACATAATGTTTGAGAAATACAAAGTGTGATCTATGGATTAGTTAGCCCAAACATATTGTGACTTAAGGCATAAGTTGTATGAATTTTAATTCGATTTCCAATAATGATTATAAAGTGGAACTTGTAATTTCTTAAAGACTATTTCTCAAAATTATTAGAGTCTACACAAAAACCTTCGTAAATTATAAAAGAAAGATTTCATATGTTTAAGGATAGAATTTAATTTATAAAATGGTTTTACTACTTGGATTAATTTATTGATTTCAATAGAATATGTATTTTCAAGTATTTGTATTTTCTAGTGGATTATTCACTCGTAGAATTTCAATGAAACTCATCCATTTTTTATTGTAAATATATATTTTTTTAGGAAGATACAGTTGCCAATCTCCATCTCATCTTTTAGTTGAACCAGCCAAGTTAGAGAATGAAGACAATGTTTAGAAAATCTTAAAATTGGCAGTTGTTGCATGTATTAAGTCTGTATTGTGTGCAGTATTGTTCTAGGGTGTATATATGTTAGCTATTGTAAATGCAGGTTTTACTAAAGGCTTGTGACCTTAACAAATGTCTAAAAAATAGAGAAGACTCTATTGGATTTTTGTTGAAATCTTTTCCGTTAGTGAAACAAAATTACAAGCATTTTTGAGAAAATTTTAAACTAGTGTCTTCTTTAAAGGTTAATAAGAAATGTGCATCTTATAGAGTAAGTGTAAGGCTTGTAGGAAGTGTCCACAAGATGTCTTCCTATGTCAGTTGCACCCTAAGTTGGGGTACAATAGAAATCAAACCCCACAAAGAATCAGTTGAGGTGATCAATCTAAGTTCTAAAGAAGATAGAAGAGAAGTGAAGATTGATACTTCAATGCCAAAAAGTGAGGAAGAAAAGCTAATTAACCTTCTTCATGAATATAGTAATGTTTTTGCTTGGTTGTATTAACACATGCCTAGACTAGACATTAATATGGTTATTTATAAGTTGCCACTAAAACCTGGATGCAAGCCTATGAAGTAGAAGTTAAGGAGAATGAAACTTGACATGGCTCTGAAGATAAGAGAAGAGGTCAAGAAATAATTTGATATTGGATTACTCAAGTTATGAAATATTTGGAATGGGTGGTTACTATTGTCCTTATTCCAAAAAAGGATGGGAAGGTTCAAATGTGTGTCGATTACCAAGATTTAAATAAAACTAGTCCCATAGATAATTTTCCTTTGCCACACATTGATGTTCTAGTTAATAACACTGCCAGATATTCAATCTTTTCTTTTATGGATGACTTTTCTGGTTACAACCAAATAAAGGTGGATCTGAATGACATGGAGAAGATTACCTTTATTACCTTTTAGGGAACTTTTACTATAAGGTAATGCCTTTTGGATTAGAGAATGTAGGGGCAACTTACCAAAAAGTTATGGTAGCCTTGGATTATGGCATGATGCATAAAGAAGTTGAGGATTATGTTGACAATAGGATTGCAAAATCTAAAGAAGAAAAAGATCATGTCAAAGATTTAAGGAAATTGTTCAAAAGGTTAAGAAAATCCTAACTCAAACTAAATCTAGCTAAATAGACATTTGGAATAAGATTAAGGAAGCTCTTAAGGTTTGTGGTTAGCCAATGAAGAATAGAAGTTGACCCAAATAAAGTTTGAGCCATTGTAGAAATGCCAACTCCATGCATAAAGAGAAAAGTTTAGAGATTTTTAGGAATATTGAACTATACTGTAACATTTATATCTTAGTTAACAACCACCTATGAGGCGATATTCAAATTGCTACACAAGATCCAAATCATTGAATGGAATGAAGACTACCACGTGGCATTTGCGAAAATTAAGCAATATTTGTTGGAACCGATAGTTTTTATACCACCCACACTTGGTAGACCTTTTATCATGTACTTGTCTATAATTAAAGGCTATGTGTTAGGGTAATATGATGAGTTAGGAAGCAAAGAGCAAGCTATATACCTTTTAAGCATAAAATTCATGAGTTATGAGGCCAAATACTCATCACTAGAGTGCATTTGCTATGGTCTAAGGCAATACATATTGTGTTATATCACATGGTTAATATCTAGGATAGATCTTATTAAGTATATCTTTGAGAAACTTGTTCTTACTAGTAGGATTGCAAGGTGGTAAGTGCTCTTGTTAGATTTCGATAGTCTATGTCACTCAAAAGGTAATAAAAGGTAGTGTTCTTGCTGAATTCTTAGCTAATCAACCTATTAAAGATTATGGATCAATGTAAAGTGAGTTTATTGATAAAGATATTATGGCCTTATTTAGAAAGGAAGAAGGCATTGAATGCGATACATAGAGGTTATTGTTTGATGGGGCATCTAATGCATTAGGACATAATATCCATGCAGTGTTAATTTTCCTTGATGGAAATGTTACCTTATTCATAATCAAGCTATGATTGAACAAGTAATATGGCCAAGTATGAAGCTTGTACCATATGTATTCTTGTAGCGATAGATTTGTGGATAAAAACTTTAAAAGTATATGAGGATTCAGAATTGGTAATTCATTAGTTAAGTAAAAAATATGAGACTTAAGATGTCAAATTGATTCCTTACCATATATACATAATTAAGTAAAGAATATGAGACTCGAAAAGTTAACCAGATAATGAACGTTATGGCAACTTTTCTTCTATATTCAAAGTAAGTTACAATATTGAGAAGCATTTTATCAAGAACAAAAGCTGAGATTGTTAAGTATATTGCTTGAATGTTGAAGAAGAACCAGATGAGAAACCATGGTATCATGATGTTAAATGCTATATTAAAAGCAAAGGGTACCTACCAGAAGCCTTAAAATATGATAAAAAAAAAACTATAAGAAGAATGACAATAAGCTTATTCCTAAATAAAGATGTGTTGTATAAAAGAAATTTTCACATGGTGTTACTAAGGTGTGTTGATGTCTTGGAAGCAAAGAATATCATTAAAGAAGTACATGAGGGTTTTTGCATAACACTTGCAAATTGGCATGCTATGGCAAAAACGATTTTAAGAATAGAATACTATTGGAAAATAATGGAGTTTGATTGTATCAATTATGTGAGAAAATGTCATAAGAGTTAAGTCTATGCCGATAAAATCCATTCACCTCAAACATCATTGAATATCCTCATAGCACCATGGTCATTTTCATTGTCAAAGGGTAGATGTTATAGGCCCAATCAAACCAAAAGCTTCGAATGGTTATTAATTTATCCAAGTCACCATTAACTACTTTACAAAATAGGTCAAGGCTTTTTCTCATGCCAATGTGACCTAAAATGTGGTGTTGAAATTCATTAAGGAAAATTTGATATGTCATTATGGTATTTTAGAAAGAATCATCACAGATAATATGTCTGATCTAAATAACAAAATGATGGTAGAATTATGCAAGTAGTTTAACATAAAGCACAATAACTCAATACCATATCACCCAAAGATGAATGAAGCTATAGAAGCCACCAACAAGAATCTCAAAAAAAATATTCAAAAGATGATAATTATATGTAAAGATTGGCATGAAATGCTCCTTTTGTTTTGCATAGCTATCAAATGCCTATTCACACATCAATAAGGGCTACTCCTTTCTCACTAGTTTATAGAATAGAGGTGGTACTTCATATTGAAGTCAAAATACCTTCTTTAAGAGTTCTAATAGAAGTACAATGGGAAGAGGTTAAGTGGATTTAAGCTTGATATGACTAACAGAGCTTTATGGAAAGAAAAAAATTAGTTACATTATGTCATGGTTTGCTTTACTAGAAAAGGTTGATAAAGTTATATGCTAAAAAGTTGCAAGCCTATCACTTCTAAGAAGGGATTTGGTATTGAAAATGATGCTACCAATCCAAAAGGATTTTCAGGGAAAATATACTCCTAATTATAAGGTGCCTTACATCATGAAAGAGGCTTTATCTAGTGGAGTAGTGATCCTTACACACATGGATGATTAAAAATGATCATAACCTATCAATTTAGATAAAGTTAAAAGGTATCATGCTCTCATCATATCTAGCTCTCATCAATAAGGTTGAAGTATTCTTCTATGAAAAATGAAGAAAAAGTACATGAAATGCCCAACACAAGGATAAAGCAAATGAAGTTTTTTCAAGAATTTGGTGGATGGCTCATTTTATCAAACTCATCATAATTGGTCTCACAATTTGTGATGATGGGGTAATATACGGGGGTGACTAACACCACTTGTTTTGAAGCATATTGTTGAAAGGATTAAAATCATAGTTTGGAATCCCTTGTAAAATTCATTATATATGATATATTTTACCTTCAAATGTTGAAAGACTTTATTAAATAATTATCAATCCCCAATATTTGTTTCAATAGTCGTATCTGTTGTTATTCCATTCCCCTTTCCCTTGATTATGCATCTTTATCCTAAGTGCATAATAGAACACTAAAGACCATTTTGCACATCCAAATGCATGTAGGATCACATGGTGGAGCAAATGAAGTAGATGTGGTTAAATTGAACATTACAATAAATGAAAAAAAAAATAATAAGATGTGGGACTCCCACCTAAGTAGATGAGGAAGCATTTGATGGTAAAAGATATATATAAACATGATTGAAAAATCAAGACTTATCATGCAAGACCTTAGTAAAAAAAAAAAGAAAATCTTCCAAAAGGGGGGAAATCAAGTCTCTCTAAACTCAAGGAAATAAGAGATTTTTTGTTTGTTTGTATTAAGGCATCTTTCTGCAATTTACATCGTTATTAAATCAAACCTAATTAAGCTAGGTCAAGCCATTGTCAATCCAAGTTATTTATTTTTCATGTGGTCAAACTAAACTCAGTCAAGTTAGGTTATGTTTGTCTTAACACTTGTTATTTAGTGTCTGTTTTGTTAAATTGAACCTTGCTAAGCTAGTGTGAGCCTATGAAAAGCAGGTTTTTCACATTCCTGTTGTTGAACCAAATCCAACATTGATGAGTTGAACCTTAATTATTTTCATGGCACCTTTATCTTAATCACTAAAGATTTTTTTTTTCTCTCTCTTCTTTTGAATCTATATCTTTTCCTCTCCAATCATTTCAGTTTTCTCTCCATTTATCCTTCATCCTTCGAATCATCCTCATCCAACCTATCATTTTCCTTGATGCCTTACTTTCATCTTTCTCAAATTTGTTTGATCTTGCTTTGAGGTGCCACCTAATGGGCCATCACTTTTTCCCACTTTTTGTTACAAATTGAGTACTTAGAAAAAGAGCATTATGTGCCATGAGGATCAAAAAGACAAAAAAAAAAAAAAGCTTCACTAACCTCGTGAAATCCTTCAATATTTTTAAGAGAGCTTGGGTTTTGAAATATGATTAGGTTGCAAATGTGTGATCTATTTGCCATTCTCCTTGTCATTATAGTTTTGTTTGAAAATATATTATATTTTCTTACGTGTTACCCAAAGCATCATGATCTTTGTCCTTGGTTAGTAGTAGATCGATAGAGAAAACTATTTCTTTTTTCTGAAGAATGTATGAAAGAATCTTATAAATAGTTTTATGTTATTATTATTTACTTGTCCCCACATCTTGTCCTTTATAATTTCAATGTCAAGCCTAAGGGAGATTCCTCTATGTTGTTCTTCTTCATTGGTTACATGCCTAGAATCAGACGCAACACTGGGTTGTTTACTTTTCTCCCTATTAAATCAAACCTATTCAAGTTGAGTTGAGCTTGTGTCAATTTTGGTCATTTACTCTCTTATTGTTAAATTGAACCCAATCAAGCTGGGTCAGGCCCATGTCAATCCAAGTTGTTTACTTTATTGCTATTAAATCAAATCCAATTAAGCTGGATTGAGCTTATGTCAATCCAGGTCAATTGCTCTCTTATTGTTAAATTAAACCCAATCAAGCTAGGTTAAGCTTGTATCAATCCAAGTCATCTACTTTGCTTACCATTAAATTGAACCTAGCCAAGCTAGTTCGAGCCTATGTTAATCCAAGTCATTTAGCTTCTTATCATTAAATCAAATCCACAATACCTAAAAAATAGGTCTTTTGTATTCCTATTGTTAAATCAAATCTCGTATTGGTGGGCCCAATCTCAATTATTTCTTTCTCTTTATTCCCCCTGCATGCCAAAGATATGTTCCTTATTTGTCTTACTATATTTACTAGCCCCTTTCATTTCTTCTTCAATTATCTCTCTCTCTCTCTCTCTCTCCTTTATCCTATAGCCTCCTTCACCTTATTTCCTTCTCTTCCTTTCTCTCTCTTTTGTATTTTGTTGTCTTCCTCAATTGCCATCCATTCCTACCCCTAGATCCCTACCATATGATACTGCTCTGTCATAATGATGATAACCCACATTGCAAAACTTGTCAGCCTTATTTCAAGGGAATTTGACCACATGAATAAGATAACACTGCATATATGTAAGTTGTGTGTTCTAGCCTTTTTTTCTTTTCATTATGATTATAGTCCTATCATTAAGTTGTGAGTGTATTCATGACAGTACTTAACATTATTGAGGCACTTATTTTATTTAAATCCTATCATGAAGTTGGATGGATTCAACATTCAAATCGATTAAAATTAAATCAATCATACTATTATTTTCATAAGGTCTAAAAGAGGGAATAATGATAGTTATAATATGTACATATATTCTTGACATAACAAAGCCGTGTTCAAAAACCATTGTTTATAGATTTTGCATTTATCCTCAACCATTCCCTTTATTATTATTGTTGTTGTTGTTGTTAGTATTGTTATTATTATTTAAATTTAAATTTAAAAAATAATTACTATATTAACCTTCATTTATTTACTTATCTATTTTTTCATGTTTCTCTTTTGAAGCACCATTTTATAGTAGTTGTTGTAGACATATAATGTTATTCTGTATAATAATAGCTTTACGCTACCCATTCTTATAAGGAACATATATCAATATCATTTTTTATATTATGGAATCTAAGGTGGGGCATAAAAAAACATAAAAAATAGTAACCATTCTATGTATAATTTATTTTTTTTTAAAGGTACTATTAGAGTAAATAAGTAATCATTCTTCTAACAAATGTTATAGGATGCCTAACACCTTCCCTACATGTAACCATCTCATGAATCCAAACTTTGGAAATGCAAACCTTGTGAAGTGTTCTAATCACGCCGTTAAAAATGATATATTATAACTGCTTTTCTTTTCTGTATTCTCCAATATCCTTAAAAAAATAAATAAATAAGACATGTCACCATCCTCCTTCGCTCCATGGTGGGGATGTTGCGATACAGTAAAAGCTTTAAGTTGACTCATTTTAAAAGTAAAAGGTTTCTATTGTAAAGATACACATACAAGTACAAGCATCTTTGGGAGGAGTTAGCAAAGCAAGATTAACCACCTTGCTATATTGGATTTTTGGTTAGTACTTAGTAGTCTTTTGTTACTAATTAGATTTTTTTTTTTTTTGATACTTTAGTTGTTTATGTTTCTCTAGGTTATTATCCTTAGTTATATCTTGTGTTGCAGACTCAGCTATCATCTTCCCTTTGTATCCATTTCCAATATAACCAAAAAAAAAAAAACACAAACATGTGTAATGAAAGATAGGTATGAAATCAAATTCTTTTTGAACTAAAAATGTCGACTTAGAAAAAATTTCAACTCCCTAACTCAAGGTTAATGAAATAACCTATAATTTAGGTTGATCTGAGCTAATAAAATATAATGTAGGCACGGACTTGACTAGGAATGAGTAAATTAGTTTTAGAATTTTACAAATTTGAAAATATTTTTCTGAAGTCCTCTTTTTAGTTTTTACAATACCACAAAAAATAAGCAACTCACACTATAATTTTAGAGAATTAGCACTCACAAGATTAACCATCCAACTTTATTAGGAACAATAATGAATCATAACAAATTAAAGTGTAGAATGTAAAAGATTAAGGATAGAAAGATTCAAATGGGGATTTATAGTGGTTCCCTTTTGAAAAATTATCTCCAATACATATATCCATTTCCAAACTCTCAACCAAACTCGAATCCACTAAAATAAAAATCCCTCCAAGTTTAGATAGGCACTCGGAAAAGCCTTTATAACGATTACTCAACCACAATCAAAAATCCTTTGAGAACCTCACTTAGAAAAAAAGAGCTCAACCACTTTTCTACCGTAGGTATTGTTCACCCTATAAAACTAGTAGTGTTTGAAGTGAAATAAAAAAAATTTCAAGAACTCAGCAGTTTAAATTACAAATTGAAGCAGTAGAGGAACAGATTCACTCAAATTTAGTTCAAATTGAAGAGTTGAAGTAAAGAATCAAAGCATAGATGAATTGAGTAATGTTTGCCTCTTGGAAGTTAGGGTTTTGCACTAAGAAAAAATGTGAAAAAGGTATTTACATCTAGTGAACATGGCACATAATGAAATGATTGTTATTTAAAAATGTAATCCCTATGATTAGAATTGCGATATGATCACGAATTTAAATTTTGAATTTCCAATCAAAATTGTGAAAATCAATTTTGAAGACTTCGATTCGAATCGCCAAAAAATAGTATAGATACTAATTCAAAATGCCTTGAATTACAGTTTCTGCTAGTCATGAGATGCTTACGATTAAAATTGCAAAAGTTAGTGTAAATTTCCAATTCGAATCGCCAGACATGTCCTGTTCTCATGAACATGGTCGCAAATATAATGCAAAACTTCTTATTCAAATCACAGACCTAGAGATTGAAAAATAAATTTTGAAAATTCATTTCAATTGTTATATTTCAATCTAAAACATAAATCCAAGTTAAAGGAATATGACAAATCATCTGAGAATATATTGGAATGTTTTTTGTGAACTTTTTCAAAAACTTTTTTAATCAAAACCATGAGACAGGCCTTCTAGAAATGATTTTAAAATTTAAGCTAAATTTTAGTAAATCTAAACTTTTACAATTTTGAACAAACAAGACCTTAACTAACTCTTCAGTGAGAAATCTAAGAGTACCTAAAATTAATCTACTGAAATTAAACTAAATAAGTTCAACCAAAATCATTTATTTTCATCAAAATATAAATTTACTTAATTTAGAAAAAATAGGGACTCTGGTTAACACATGACCTTTGATTTTCTTTTCTTCCTCTCCATTCTTCCTAATTCAAATAGTCTATAACGTATGAACACTATATTTTCTCCGGGTCAATCTGAAAATTAAAATAATAAAAAAAATCTGAATTTTATTTATTTTTAGTTGTTATCATTTAAAAAAATTATGATAATAATTTGTTTTATCGTGTTAGTTGTCATTTATTTTCATTTCTTGCATCTAAAAGTATATAAAAATGAAGGATAATGATATAGTAAATATATATTTTTTAAAATTTATCATTAAATTTTGTTTGAATAAGATTAGTCTAATTTTTTTATTTTTATTTTTACGTTTTATTACTTATTATCAAAGAAAGGGTTCATCATTCCCCAATTAATTATCTTTTAAGTTTTTTTTAGAAAATACACAGTGTAAAGATAATTATCATCAATAAGAGGGTTTATTCTTCTCCAATAATAATAATAATATTATTATTATTATTATTATTATTATTATTATTATTATTATTATTATTATTATTATTACATCTAAAATGTTATAAAAAAAAGGGTTTTGATTTTGTTTTAACCAAAAAAAAGATAAAGAATTATATTATAATTTTTTTTATTTATCTATTTATCACTTTATTTTATCTTTTAGTTATCTTTTAGATTGAATAATAATAATAGAATATAAATTCATTCAAGATAATCGATACCTAAATGTTCGTGTTAAAGGAGAAAGGACATATCAGAAATCATAAAGGATAGAGACTGGGAAATCATATAGAAAGAGAGGAAATTTTGAGATATGATAGAGAAAGATTAAAAAAAGAAAAAAAAAAGGACCTTTACGTAGGGGCGAGACACACCAAAAAAGCATAGAGAAAAGAGAAAAGAGAAAAGAATCAGAGATAAAGTCAAATCTTTGGAGTTGAAAAAGAGTCGAAAAGAGATAATAAGAGAGCTCTAAGAATTCACAAGAGAGCTTTGAATTAAATACTTTTTTTTTTCTTGATAAAAGTCAAACACTTTTTGAGTCGTTTGTCAACAGCATAAGATTCAAGCGTACAGGATTTGCAATCATCAAATAATTTGATGATTTTTTGTTTTTCTTTTCTTTTTACAATAACTTCAATTTATAAGGGAAAGACTTGCTTACAATTCTATGCATATGTTCTTCATACAATATTAAGTATAAATTGAAATATAAGAAAATTCATATTAAGGTATATATTCCATGCTTGTATTTGGTGCATTCTAATTTGTCTTATTGTTAAGGTTTGCTGTATCTTGAAAACTAATGAATCTATGGGTCAGCATTTGAATTGGGTTTTATTTCCTGATGATAGTTAGTAGAATTTTTGTATTTGGGCTTTCAAGTAATGCATATATTTGGAAGTTGAACTAATGCTTTGATCATATATTGAAAATTTTCTTGCTGGTTTGTGTATTTAATGATCGGAAATCACATAGTTGATCAGTTGATCATGTTTTTTTCTTTCTTTTTTTTTATAATAATGGAATGCTAGTATGAATTTATTATATTATATTTTAAATTTTGTGATGTAATCAATTTTTTTTTGTGTCATTTTTCACAACTCCACTTCCAAGTTTTATTATCTTGATGCATTAATGGCAGAGTTTAATATAAGTATCTGTTTTATCATGCATTAGAAATACTTGTTTGATAATAGGTTCTAGATTCTTTGATTGATGATGAGACAGTAGACTGTTCAATCACCATATGTGACAGTCATCTCTATCCTCTTTAGACTCGAGAGTTTTTAGTTCTTTTATGGAAGAATCATAGGCTATGTTAAAACTGCATATATATTTATTTTGGTTGGATAAAATTTCTTATTAATCTTATTCTTTTGGGGAACTTTGAAACGATTTAGGACAACTTAATCTATTCATTTAGAATTTTTAATTTTTTTCTTATTTTGTATATAATAATAAATAAATTAATATATATTTTTATAGAATTTATTTTTTCTTGTTTTTCAACATTTTAAACTATGATTCAAAATTATTTATTTATCCAACTTTTGTTTAAAATTTTTTTTATTCTATTTTAAAAATATTTTTATATAAAATAATTTTAAAATAAAGAAATAATTTTATGAACTATGTAGATTTTAATCGTTCTTTTGAAAGTATGTAGGCCCTACTTTTATAGGTCAAACCTATTTTTGTAAATACTCTTTTACTTCTTTAATAAATTTTTTTAAAGTTCATTCTCTCAAATCTTACAATAGTGACTCCGACCATTTAATGAGTCTATTTCTCTCTCTACTTCTAATGGAGTAGCAACTGAATATTGCTAAGACATTTAAAAAATTTTAATTTTATCTTCTTTGAACTTTTAAATACAAAAATTGTATATTTTAGGTATTAACTAATATTTTTTTTCCACAATATATTATACAATTACTTTTTAGGTAATTGTGTTTATTTAACAAATGTTATAAGATGCCTAACACCTTTCCCATATATAATTCAACTCACACAAATCATCTTCTCTTGTTAATAAGATGTGTTTATTAAAATAGTTATTGCTCAGATCACACGTCCTCTTGTTACATCACGATATTGAACTTGAACCTAAAAAATAAAATACAAGAAAAATGTTGTATGTAGTGAGAGAATAAGTCAAATTTTAAACTTCAAATACATCATATAGTTTGCGTCTGGGTTATCAATTGTGTATAATCATATCTTGAGAGAGAAAAGAAAATGATTTAATACAAAAGAAATGAGTAAGTTGAAGGAAGTCTCTAAATGAGGATGTTATGGACGTGGGAGATGAAGATAAGAGATTCAAGTCTAATCCCATTCCTATAAGACGTTGCTGTTACATGATCTTTGCATGTTAGTTGCACAAAGATCAGGTTGGTTGCCAAACATTGACAATAATGTTCACCAGTTTTCCAGCAGCTATGTGAATGTTTGGCAACGGAATAAAAGTGGTCCGAATATCAAGTGAATATTCAAGCTTCATGCAATAGTAGCTTGATGGAAGTGTCCATTGCATTCCATTTATAAAAGGGATCCCTAGGCTCCGTTTCTACCACGACAATCTATACACCATCATTCAACAAAAAATGGAGAGCTCAAAAGACTTCTTTTCGCGTTTTGGACTTTTGACATCATAAATCAACATCCTTTGACATTAGAAATAGAGCAAATTCTACAATGATTGGATGTCAGTATCTATCCTTATTTATCTCATTTTTGTTATTAACTTATTCATTCTTGTACGCAAAACATTTACATTTGGTATCAGATCCCTAAATGGCCTTTGTCTTATGAAATTTCACATCTTGTGAAATCTGGTTAGGTAACATTTATGCATGTTTTTGATGTTTTAATGTCATAAATCAATTACCCATGTTTTTCTGATCATTTTGGCTTTGGAAGCGTCAAAAAAGGAGCCCTAGATCACGAGATATGGCTGGGTCAAATCACAGGTCCGAAATAGGTTAAGTCAACCCGACTAAAGGTTGAAAATGAGCTAAACAATATATCATTTTGTGTATAGGTGAAAATGACACATCGTTTTAATTGGGCGTCATCTGTGTTTTGGAGCCACGGAGAAACGACTTGTTGTTTAGAAGCCACTAAATGAAATGTAGCGTTTCATTAATTCTGAGTTAGGCTTTGTTATTTTTAGGCCTTTTTTTTTTTTTACATTTCTGAGCTTCTGTGTTTTTTGTCAGAATTTTGGGCTTTTATTTGGGTTTATTTCTAAGCCATTTTGTAGCTTATTTGTTTTATTTTGGGTTACATTTTGTTGGGCTTTTATGTTTAGGTTCTGTAAATTATTTTTAGTCAGTTTGGTGTTCAATTTTTGTGCCTTGTATTTTGGGCCACCATTTTTCCATTATCTGGGCCTTCTACATTTTTCTTTTTTCTGGGCCTATGTTTCTGAAGCCTTATATACTTTTAAAAAAAAAGGAGAGAAGGAAAGGAAATTGAATGGGCCTATTTGGGCCTTTTACTTGTGTGTTTAGTCTGTTTTCTTTTCTGACTTATATTTGTGGGCTTTTTTTTTTTTTTTTTGAAAATAGGCTAATTAAGAAAATTGTTTTGGGAGCCTATTCTGAAAGATTAAATTTTAAACCCAATTTTTCAAAGTTTATAAATAGATTAATTTTTGGACAATTCAAAGTTTTAAAAAGAATTTGGGCTCTTTAGACAAAATTATTTTTTGGTAAATAAGCCCAACGTCAAAATAATTTTTATGGACTTTTGTCCAAAATTTCCTTATGAAAAATTGTGGTGCCATAAAATTTTTATAAAATTTTTCAACAATGGCACATTTTGACTTAAATAAGAGAATTTTTTATTAATCACATTTTGTTTTGGTGATTATTAATTAAATTCTCATTATGATATTGACTTATTATGCATACGCAAGTATTTAATTTTCTTAAATG
>JANHAO010011518.1:0-16937 GCA_026873985.1 Saraca asoca | reverse complement strand
TCCTATCCTCTGCCTATAGTAGATCATTAAGTAATAATCATATAATATCTAAATCAAATGAAGCCATTAAACTTAGATATTCACTGCAAAATAGAGAGGAAGTAGGAAATAACTGACTAACTATTGAATGTAGAATGAAAGAATAAGATCTCAACATAAATCTTCAAGCTTTATTAATCCCTTATGCTAGTTACAGGTTCAACCTTCCATGGAGGTAGAAAACATAAAGAAAAATGAGCTAACCTAAGCTACCAAGAACTACAACTAAAACTACACTACAAAACTACTTACAAAAACTGAACTCAAAGCCTTAACAAAAAGAAGTTTGCCTGGGAAAAAGGAGAAGACAAAAAAGTTGGTGTAGCAGGTCTGTTTTCTATAATTTTGCTACTGCCTATCCTTTTGTGTGTTGTGTGTTTGTTTGTACGCTACTTCTCTACTTCTTTTGCTGACTTACGGGTAGTCCAATTGATTGGAGCAAAGGATGGATCAAGAGATGGTACAATGGGCTTAAGATCCATGCCAATTGGGGCCTTGAAAGTCCAATTCTGCAGAGCCCATTTTTATAACATTTCTGCCCCTGAATTGCAGCTCATTTTTCATGCCCATATTGACATTTGTAGCTATGGAAGTCTTCATAGGAATTGTGGCTTTATGTCTTTGATTCTATTTAGGCTTTGTTTCACCTCAATTGGACCTCTATAGCTTAAGTTATTGTCTATTGAATGCATGAAGGTCGGGCTGCCAGGGATAGGGCTGAAATAGTGTTCTAATTCTGAATTGAGCTCTAATTTTGGATGACCAATCGTGTGATTAAACATTTATCATGAAAGTTATAGATCTATATGTTAGCTTTCCTACAAATTAAGAATCACATTAATTGGATAAGTGTGGCTCAAGATATGGCTAGATTATAAAAACTGCTCAAAATAGCTAAGTTATACAAAATTTTCCAAATTGATTCCAATTGACACAAATCATAAATGTATACTAACACAGCTGGAAATAAGTGATTTTGGACTTTAAAATGCTAAGTGAGAGGAAAAATAGATGTGTCAAATATTTTGTTATCAGGGGCCATATGAAAGCCATGGGCAATAGGCCACGTGAGGGCTACAAACGATAGGTCACATACGAGCTGCGCCTCAGCTAAAAAGTTGTTAAGTAGCTGCACACATATAGTGCCTAAAAAAGTCAAACTTATGTGTGTATAAAGGTAATCTTATGCCTGAGTGGCTAGCAATCCTATGCCATACTGAGGGTAATCTTATGCCTGAACGACTGGTGATCCTGTGCCAAACTGAGGGTGATCTTATGCCTAAACGGTTGGTAATCCTATGCCAGATTAAGAGCGATATTGTACCTGAACAGCTGGTGATCCTATGCCAGACTGAGGGCGAATGGCTAGCGATCTTGTGCCAGACTAAAGGCGATCTCGTGTCTGAATGGCTGGCGATCCTGTGCCAAACTGAGGGTGAATGACTAGTGATCCTATGCCAGACTGAGGGCGATCTCGTGCCCTTCCTATGTTAAGTGAAATTCTGCTTTTAGTATTAGGAGCTTTAGGATATATAATGCTCAGCACAAAATTACCAAGTGAACTTATGCTAGAATTTTCCTGAAAATTTGTTTAGAAAACATTCAACATTAAATTCCAAAGGCAAACTGAAATGCTTTGTTTACATCTAAATAATATCAAAAGGAAAATTAAAGGATACTAAAGTTGCTGCAATCATGGACATTAGAGCTATCGAGGTTGTTGAGCTACTAATTGCACTACATAGCATCTTAAGCCTCCCTTCTTGATGGGGTCTTCAATGATATCTTTGAGTGCCCAATATTCTGAAGTATTGTGCCTAACTTCATCATGGTAGGCACAAAATTGATTTTTGTTGCATTTGTGTTTATTGTGAGTTTTTAAAGGTTGGGGCTTTCCAAAGTCCTGTCTATCTTTCTCAGTTAAGAAAATGCACTCCTGAGTATCAGATAGAGTACTATAGCCATCATGGTGACCCTGGCATTGAAGTCATTCGCTTTTAGACTTCTTTGTAGGTTGATTGTCAAAGCCATTTTGGACGTCTTCATCTTTGTCTCCCTGACCAAAACTACTTGCATTGTCCTCATGTCCAGACCTCTTTGCACTAAAGGTTTCTTCCCACCTGATTTTCTTGGTGACTCACTTATAAAATTCAACCAGATCCCTTATTGGGGATTTGTATATATCCTCGTACAACTTTCCATCCTTATGAAGTCCAGTTGAGATAGTTGTGAGGATGCTCTCATCTAACATATTTTCCATATTACAAACCTCGCACCTGAACCAGGTAATGTAGTCTTTCAAAGATTCATCCTTTCACTAGAAGATCATTGCAAGATGATAAGGTGGTGCAAGTTACCTTTTCAATGATCTATATTGATCGATGAATTTCTTTCAGCATTCTTCCTAACTACCAATTCTACGAGTTGTGAGATTTCTGAACCATACCCTGGGAATGTCCCCTAGTGTAGCTGGGAAGACATAGCACTTAACCAGAATGTTGGTTATTTGGAGATCTGCTTGGATATTGAATGCATCTAGGTGGTCATAGGGATCGCTGTCCCCGTTATACTACAAGATCGTGGGGACTTTGAGCTTGCGAGGGAGGGGCTACTTCTCTATCTTACTGGTAAATGGAGTCCTCTCTTCATAACAATCTTGGCAATTATGAGCTTGTGGGCATCCTTCCATTTGCTTTACACTCTGGAGTAACTTTTTTATCAAGGCATCTTACATCTCAAATCAGTGGTTGGTTCGAGGATTTCTATCATCCTTCTGACCGTGAAAGTAATGATATGAAGCTTTGCATTTGACCCAACATGAGCTCCCTTCTCAATGTGAGCTTTCGCATTGATGATCATCGCCATCACTACCCTTGTGAGCCTAGTGGACCTCTGTCCTCAACCGTGAATCATGCGAGCGGACAGATCCAACTTGCAGACGATCCCCTCCATGGGGTTTCTCCTGTTGCACTCTTAGCTATTGGGGTTTTCCCCCAGGAACCGTAGGCTCAATTTGTCTTTGCATGTTTTGGGCTTGTGCATGAGCCAACACTCTAACCACGTTAGCTAACTCCTTCACTGTGTTCTCAAGTGCCTCTTAATGTTAGTGCAATGCTTGAACTCTATCATTCTCAGGAACAACAGGTTGGCGAAGGGTTGTTGGTGCCATGTTAGTGCCAATACCTATTGAGGGGGCAACAAAGGCTCTCATAGCAGGAAAAACAGAGTCCCCCAGTGGTAACTCCTACTGCTTTACAGGACCATCAGGTTGGCCAGAAGTGGCTCCAGTGCTCCTAGTGATTCTTCCTCTTACCATTGTAGCTGAATAGTGAATCAAAGAGAAAAAAATGCAGTTGGGGCCCTTCTTCTAGCACCAAAATATTAATGGTAAAATTTGGTTCGGTAGAGCCAAATCTCAGTCAACAGGATTAGTTCTTGAAGCCTCAGATTGTAAGTGTGGATATAAGTGTGAAAAGGAAAAAAGAATGAGAAGAAGGAAGAATAATGGACATCAGGAGCCTTTTTATCATGGTTTGGCTAGAGTCAATTGGCCCCTACATCCACAGTGGTTTGTATTGGCCTTTAGGCTATGATTTCTCCTTGTGTTTCTTCAAAGTTACAATATACAAGCTCCCTTTGTATTTTTTTTTTTTTTTTTTGCAAAGTTTCTGCCTTTTTATCCTTTCCTCCCCCTTTACAATAATTTCCTCTTCCTATTTATAAAGGCTGGGAGGTTACACATATAATTTTATAAGCTATAAATGTGTTACATTAAATAGTAAATGGACAAGACAGTATGGACTCCTGTAATTTGACTTCTACAGTTTTCTTTCTGCATGTGGGCCCCCTATAAGCTACTGTTTATAGAAAGGCTTTGTAAGTTGTCTGCATGCAGATGTGTTTTTGATTTGACCATAATGGGCTTCTGGTTGAGAGAGGCACTGCGTCTTGTGAGCTAACGCTCTCGTCCTAGGTTCATTGCTGACCTTTGGGTAGCAAGGTCAAACTCGCATTGTGTTGAGCGAATTGTTAGCTACGCGAGCCAGGACATTGGCTATCCTAGGCTCACCTTGGCCTCGTCTTATGCCAAGTATACGGCTCGCAATTTGGTGAAATCGTTTAGCATGCTCAAGATCAGACGAACTGGGCTTCTTTCTTTGGACTCGCCTTTTGGGCCTTTTGTCAGTTCATTTGTGTGATACTAGAAAATGCCCATAACAATTATTAAAAAGAATATGATAATGTTAATATATTACTATACAATATTAGTCTCTATAAAAAATGTGCATATTTCATTTTTTATATTTAATCATGATAAATTTAAACTATAAAGATTAATATTTACTATATTTATTGATGATTTTAACAACTAATATTTTTTAATAATGTTTATTAATATTTACATTACATATTTTCATAAAAGACTTTCATCTAAAAATAAAAACTATCAGATATCACTTTCTTATTAATTAAATATGCTAAATAAATCACTTATAATTAAATTTATCATCTTACTTTATATATATTCATTAAAATAAGATTGAGAATAAGATTGAAATTTAAATTATTGTTTATTAATATTAATTAATAACTATAACATTTATTTGTAAAAGATAATTATTTATTGTAGTGGAAAGTTAAAAAACTATCATTCAAGTAGTGACCTTGAGAGTCAAAGGAGAGCAAAATTTTCTTAATTCAGGACGCGACATATTAGGGATCAAACCCTGTTTTAATAGCCGTAATAGATTATATATTTGATTAATTTTTTAAAAATTAATTACATCTATGAAAATTTAACATATAATTTCTAATTACATTGTTATTTTTATCTTATAAAATATTTTAAAAATTAATTATTCTCCCAAAAATCAATGACTGAATTATGTTTCTAAAAATTAAATATATTTCAAAATGAATTTGGACCTTTTTCTTTTATTCATATATATTAATGTCATGTTGATAAAAACAATATTCATTATTTTTATGTACAATCAAGTTTAAAATCCTATTTTATGTAGAAATTTTATATCTCCAAAACAAAAATTTTTAGTAATACCTTAACATTAAAATTTTAGTATTGAATATTATTGTTTATTATATTTCAAGGAGTCAAATATTTTAAAATTTTTCTGACATATCAAAGTATAATAAACAAAAATAATAAAATTTTTAATATTGCAATTGGATTAGAAACTTTTGCTCTTTAACATGAGGGGGAAAAAATGAAAGAGAGGGAATTAAACATCCAAATCCTTTTAAAAGTTCTATATTTTTAAAAAAATAATTGGCCATGAACTTTTAATCATATTATAAGATTAAAATTTTAGTAGGTTTTTTTTTGTTTTAGAAATTAAGATTTTTGTTTGCGTATAAAAAATTAAAATTTATAAATTTGTATCTATTAAAATATGAAAGAGAATAATACTTAAGTTCTTTTTTTTATTAATTCTACTAAAAGAAAAAGGGAATAAAAAGATCTGTTTGGAAGTGTTTTCAGGTGTTTTTGTTTTATTATTTTTGAAAACAGTGTTTTAAAAACTGTTTTTAAAAATTATTTTTTTAGAACCAAAAAACAAAAAACTTGTTTGGATCTAAATTTTGAAAACAAGTGTTTTCTTTATTTTTGAAGATGAAAAAAAATATATTTAATATTATTTACAACTTTATCATTAATGAAAATATGTATTTTTCTTATTTTTAAAAAAAATCTGAAAACAGTTATATATAAAAATAAGGAAAAACACTATTTTACTGTTTCTTGAAAACTATTTTTTTAGTTACATTTTTTGAAAATAATTTTTAAAAATAGATTTTTTTATTTTTATAGAATAGAAAAATAAAAAAATTATTTTTAAAAATAAGAAAACTGCTTTCCAAACAAGGCAAAAATGACTACTAATATACGCTATCCTTCTTAGGCAATAGTACCGGAGTACTTCCTTACATCAGTCATCACAACTGTGGATAAATTGAACAAATCACACACCATAAATTTCTTCCCTCCGTACGTTATACACGTGCACAAAAGTCGCACCACAAATAAAATTTTTTGCTCACTGCCGTTAAATTTAACTATCATTTTGTTCGCATAATTAAGTTGGGGGTAGAAAGTTGTGCTTCACCTAAATTAAATTTTTTAAATTTTTTTTGAGAAATAATTAAAATTGTTTAATTAATAACAAGAAAATTAAGATGTTTTTTAGTTGATAAAGTTATATAAAAAATATAATTTAAAATAAATAAATAAAAGTATTATTTAATTAATCACTAATTAATAAAATAGACGAAGTATTACTTTTTAAGAAATATTACTTTCTACAAAATACGGCAAGTTATTTAGTTATCCTTCCGTTGAATAAAAAAAAAATTTTACAAAAACTTTTAATTCTTATCTTCAATTAATAATTTTGTGAATATTTTATGATAAATTTATAAGAAAATTTATTTCTTAAATAGTTCAATTTTATATAAACACTTATTTTCGATGCAAATCAAATGAAACCTAAATTTCTACATAAAGTTATTCTTATCTAAAAATAAATAAATGATTTTTCACATTTTTATGAGAAATAAAACTTTTTAAAAAACTTTACTTCTTCCTTTTCATTAATTTTTTTATCAACCGAATAATCCATATATTTTTAACCTCTTAGCAAATTTCACTTCTTATGAACCGACAACATATTCTAGAATAAGCAAGCACGTCCATACTTTCGTGGTATGGCATGAATACATAAACGTGACATGTGACTTTGACTTTTAGAAATGATTCACTTATCCCAAAATCAAATTCAATGAATCATGTTCTAATTTAAGAGTTATACTATTGCGCGCATTCTAAAGATAACATACTTGGTGTATTTTATTATTATTTTAATAAAAATAATATTTTCCATATTTTTATTATAATAAGTAACTTTTATTAAAATATTATTTTTATTAGATTTTATATTTTGAGACAATTATGATTAAATTTTTATCGTTAAAATTATCTTTACTTTATATTTTTATTATATTAAAAAATTTATATGAAGTAATTTTATTACAAATTTTCAAAAAAATCTTGCAAACACTCCATGTACATAGTAAAGGTATCGATGCTAATTTAATGATCAAGCATGCTCACGGAGACATATGTTAAAAAAAAAAAAAAAACTTGTACACGTTGTGTTTCTCCCACACAAACACGAATTCTTTCTTCACTAAGTTTATTAATTAAGTGATTGGATAAAATTTTATATTAACTTATTACCTTTTTTATAAGCTAATTGACGTTTATTTTTATAAGTTTGTTCTTGTAACTTACCAAAAATATTATTTTGAAAGTTACAAAGGAGCTAACTAGATAAAATAATGAGCATAGTATGCAAGTATAATTTTTTTATTTATTAAAAATTTTATAGGAATAAGTATTTTACATTGTCCTTGTTAATAATTTTAACAATTATAAGTGCTTTTAATAGTTATACATTCAAATAAATATACAATAATTATAAGTGTTTATCAAAGTGTGTATCTAAACACAAATTAGTTTATTTTAGACAACACTTATAATAATAAAACTTATACATAAAGCTCTTATAATATAATTTTTATTTAAGCTGTTTATTCAAAAAGATTAAAAAAAGATAAGATTAATTATATTTATATTGACTAATTTAATCTTAATCGTACTCATTGTGCCTTGACAAAAAATAATTTAAATTGTTTCTGTTAATCTGTTTAGATTTTGTAAACCTAATAATAAGTGAAACTAAATTAATTAAAATAAAAGTTTTAACTCTTAATATTCCTTCAGTTATAAAAAAAAATTAAAATAATGTGCAAAGAGATAAAGAATCACTTCGAGACTCAATTCTTAAATGAAAAAATCCACATGTTTCTTACCCTTATTTTTTTCTCCCTTTGTAGAAAGAAAAAAAAAAGAAAAAGAATTTTATTGCAGGAAAACTAAAAATGTTTCCATGTGAAAAAGCCTCGCTGTTCTTTGTCTTCCTCAAAAGATCATTTGACATTGATAAATTTGCTCATTTTATAAATGGACGAACCAAGGGCTAAAGCCAAAGCCAGTTTATACATCTCTGCTACTCTCTCTCTCTCTCTATGCCATCCATTGCAGCCATTCATTGCTATGTCTACCGAGAAAAAGGGTTAGGAGATCTGGTTAGGTGTCATAGGCAACTGCATCTGTACGTGTTGTTGCATGAGGGAAAGGGAAACAAAGAAAGGAAGAGTAAGTCTTAATGGGGATTGCCGCAATGAATGAAGAGAGAGAATGCGTGTGTCGATGGAACAAGTTCTGTAGATTATGCTTTTTATCATCTGTTTTCTTTTTTCTTTTTTCTCTATTTTTATTCTTAGTTCCATTCCCTTTTTTCCATCGCTCTTTTTATTTTCTGATGCTAAACCCTAATTTTTCTTCTTCAAATAAGCTGTGTTGCTATAAGCATGGAAGAAGAAAAGGGAAGATCCTAGATTTTCCTTTTTATCTCATTTTTTGTTAGGTTTTCTGTTAATGGGTATATATCTCTCTTTTTCTCAGATCTGATTGAATTATGAATTTTCCCTCTTACATTTTCCCAAAAGCTGCAAGCCAGTTTCCATTTATAGAAATTCTTTTGTTGTAAATACATTTTTTTTTTTTGCTTTTTTCTTAGGACATAGAAATTGACAGAAGAGAGTGAGCACACAGAGGGCACTTTGGTATAACTCTATACCAATGCTTTTGTGTGCTCACTTCTCTTTCCGTCAGTTTCCAGTGCCGGAAATTAATTCCTGATTTCCTTAATATCATTGGCACTGTTTAATTTGTTCCAAACACACCTTCTTTTCCTCATCTTCTCACACATAAACTCTCTTCATTCTTCCTCTCTAAGAACTGAAGATTATCATTATCCAACAGGGAAAACCAGTCTCACTGCTTTGGCGTTTGTATGCCTAATTTCTTATTTACTCTTATTTGATATATCTTTTCTTGCATTGATTTTATCTATATATATATACATATATTATTTTATATTAATTTTTAATTAATAAACCTGAAGCGTGACTTTTGATGGCTCTTGCAGAAGGTACCCCTGGCTACTGTGCAGATTATGCAGTAAGTGTATATATAGGCGTAGCATGGGACCATTCACGATTTTATAGTATGGTCCTCACAAACACAATTTTTTTTCTTCTCTCTGGTCTTCCATTTTATTCAACTTCCACTGTCATCTTATTCCTGATTTCATCTTCTTCCATGTAATCTTTATAAATAATTCCTACGCATGCCAAGTTCACTCACTCGGACTCGGTAAGTGCTTCTGCAGTTTGGCTTTTTGTTCTTTGTTCTCACCTGTGCTTGTTACTTAGATTCTTGGTTTCTTGGATATTTCTTTTTCAAATGGGGTATTTTCAAATTCTGGTAGATAATCAGACCCCATATATCAACCTGGTGTGGTCTGTAGGTATAATCTTGCTGAGTGTACGAAATTGTTAATCATCTTATCTCTCCCTGAATAATTTACTGTGCTCTATATATGATCACTGATGAATATTCTCCCAACTTTTTTTTGTTTTTTGTTTTTAAATAGTAATAGAGATTTTCTGGAGCAATGATATTAGTTTCTCCTTGTAGTTTAAGGGGGGCTATGGAGACGGCTAAGAAAATTTAATGGATTTTCTAGGGAAAATAATGGTTTTTTCTGTGCATAAGCTGATACAATGGTTTTTGCAGATAAAAAAGGACTGAGATGATATTAGAAATTTGAGAGCTAGTGTACTAGACAGGCTTTGGAAATACCTCCAATCTCAGAAGCATGTAATGCCTGTTGAACACAAAACTATTAAATATTTTATCCACTTTTTTTTTCTCTTATTTATTACATTTCTCTGTATATATCTCTCTTTACCAATTTGGGACTTGGGAGTGAGGAGTTTTATGTAAAATACTGTTAAGTTAACGAGGGAAATCCTGATTTCTCATAAAGATTCTCTGGTTCAAGCAATTTTTACTTGTTAATCATATTGATATGTGTGTCTCTTAATTAGAATGAATACTGAAATGTTCTACATCATTTGTGCTGATGAATTTTACAGGTAGCATCACTGTGAAAGTTTATCAATTCAGTTTAGTGTACGCTTAAATAAAACAACATACATCGGTTTCTATAGCTTTCTTTTGTGACGGTAGGGTGAATTTTACACAATCCTGCTGCTTCCAGTTGGGTGTGCAGTCTGAGATTGCAAACTAATTGTCTCTTTTCTATACCGACTTTCTTCTTAGCTTTTGAGTCTTTAGACAACGGTCCTTCCTACAGTGTGGAAGTTAGTAGAAAATTTCAATTATTTTTGTATACGTTTCTTGATTTCATGTTGATAGAGTTTATTGGAGATGTCTTGTGACAAAAAATAAGGAAAATGAGATTGGATGCGATATGCATACATCAATGTTGTTTAGGTTTTTTCCTTTTTGGTTTGACAATTTTAATGCAATTTGTTCCATAACTTAGCTTTTTGTTGTTGGCTTTTGAATAGTGTTCCCCCAAGAATTTGAAAAAAAAAAAGTCTATTCACAAGCTATTATGTTTCATGTAATAAAAGTCTTAGTTGAATTGAATAAATTCACAAGAACTTTCTTGCATGTAATAATAAAGCTATTATGTTTACATGTAACCCAAAAAAAAAAAAAATCAATTCAAATCCTAATAGTGATTTGAAGTTTGCTCTTTTAATAAATTATTTATGAACTTTTCTTGATGCCTTATCACTAAGGTATCAACAATCATTTTCACATTTATATTGGTTGTCTTCTGATAGAGACAATATATGGACTCCCACCAGCAAAAAGACAAAGCCACTGTAGATAAGATTTCCATATTAACATATATATGGTAGTTGTATCATTAAAAGAGGACTATCTGGTGGATATACTCCAAGTTTTTATTTAGGCACAGAATTCTAATTTTAGAATATGTGTGTGTGTGTGTGTGTGTGTGTATATATATATATATATATATATTTACACGATTTGAAGAATATGCTTTAACAACTCATAATTACTTTGTCATCGTGAATAAACCTTGAAGATTCTGCTAGTAGAATATGAATTAAGTGTACTTTATAAAATTTAATTTTCCAGTACTGGCCTAACCCTAAACTTACCAGGGCCAATCAACAATGAATGATGTTTTCTTTTTGTTTAGCTCAGCTTCATCTTTCAGTTTAAAAATTTGTAAATGATTCTGGCCTGTTGGCTTGGATATATTCAGAAAAATAAATTAAGGCATTAAGGCACTCTTTGTTCTGTTAAGTAAATATCCGTTTTGTCTGTTTGTGTGTAAAGTAAATATGGATAAATGTTTTATTTTTTTCCTTTAAACTTTATTTATCTATAATTTATATGCTTGCTCAATTCACATTTGGAAATCAGCAATGTGCAATTGATTGCCCTTATATATATCAATCAAATCATTATCCCGATGGAATGTCAATTTGAATATATGCAAATATTTGCATGCTTGAGTTTCCCTAGCTAGTATGCCTAAACCTGATTTATGCACTCAGTGAATAAACATAAAATGTTAATAATCTATATGCCGATTCTCATTTCATAGAGTTTTAAAGTCTTACAGTGTAATCATCTATAAAGTAGCCCTCAATCTGATATTATCAATGTGTCTTTTTAAGCAACTTTATCACCTTGAATTGACCTTAGCATGTAAGTTTCTGACTTCTGACTAAGTAATTATACTATATTCAATTTGTGAAATGCTGATTAAGTTTTCTAATCATCAACACTTGAATATTTCTTAGAGTTTGTCAGAACTTTAGGCAAGGGTTGAACAATGCGACCATACTTTGTATCCGGGGAATGTCAATCAGTTGTGATTAGCATATTTGTTTCAGTAAGTTCTGCATCTAATCTAACGTATAGTACGGAACATCTTTTTATTTGTTTTTAACCTCTGCTGAAACAATATTTTTTTTCCTACTTGGAATTTTGTTTTGCTCAAACTTGATAAGTACTAGGTTGATTGCAGAAGCTTTCTGGTTGCTGAAGGCTTATACCACCACCAACTCTTTGGGACAGATTAATTTCTTCTATATATGAGAAATCAAGTGAGTTTAATCACTTCCGGTGCTGCTCGCTTTATGTTTCACTCTTTCTGCTTTTTGAAATTTTATTGGGTAATTAAATTCTTTCTCTGTCATGACAGCAAATCTTTTCCGACTTAGGAGTGATCACCTTGTGCAACTTAGATCTTGTGTTATCTTTTTTGCTTGCAGCATCAATATATATATATACGGACAATGCAGAGTACCATCTACATGTGCACTGTTCTGATCCCATTGACTTCATGCCATATGTGATGTGACTGTACAATGTTGCATTCATTGATTATGAAATTTAGATAGTTATATTCATAATTATGCATAATGGTATATATGCATTTGATTGTTAATATCAAAATTATGCTAACAATTATCATTAATTAAATTTTGCTCAATTAATGATAATTGCAACGAATAAAGTAGCATCAATATATATATATATATATATATATACGTGTAAATTGTAATTGCAATTATATTATGATTAATAAAATTTTGAATTAATGTGAAACAATGCAATTGTTGTGGAGCAAAATTGTATAAAAAGATTGAAAGTGGAGACTAATGCAACAAAAATATTACAGTTGTAGACTACAATTCAGAATAATGTATACAAGAATTTCAACAAGTTGGAGCTTAATAATTCCATGAGGGCACTGTATATATTATTGTGACGCAGTCATTGGCAGCGAGGTTAATTGCTGCCTCTAAAAGTGGTCGTTTGTTAGTAACTTGATGCATATATAGCTAAGATAGGGAGACTTAATTATTCTTACTAACAACATTATAATGAAAATTGAGTGCATCATATATTTTTGGTAACATATGTTCATGCAAGTGTTTAGTAAAAGTTTTAGAGAAAAAAGAAGAAAGCACTGAAGTTGAATCTTCATGGGTGACAGATGGAATACATGATGAGTCCCAAGTACAATTGCTTTTTAGTTAACATGGGCCAACATTTTACCCAAATGATTGTTGAAAGATTCAAAATAATTTTATACTTAACTACAAAGTGACTGCTTTTTTTCCTTTGTTTTATGAGATGCTTTGTTGGAAAATAACTGGAATATTATCCAACTTTGTAGAAGTTCCTTGGATTTCGCCTTGTAAAGTGGAACTTGTTCGTGAAATTGCAGGAAACAACTGATAAACTTGTTCATGCTGTAGTTGCGTTGTGAAAAATTACATACTAATTAAAGTTAAACATATCGTTTATTATAGTCCAAATTTTATTTGAAATACGATTGTGACACTTATTAAAATTATAATATTTTAATAAAATCATGTGATACTGTTTGTGATTAAAATCACTGGATTGAACATTAACATGTTTTTAATTTCACTTTTAAGATTCTGAATGGATCTCCATTGAAAAGTTGAGAGGAATGCTCTTCCTTGATTGAAAAATTTATTGCTAAGATTATGGCTAAACATTGCCAATGATATGTTGGTCTAATGGCATCTCTAATTATCTATTAGATTTGATGATGCTAGAATTTCAAACCTACCTGCTAATATTTCTAGTTTTTCAGTGCTTTGTTCTTTATAATTTAGTTAAAAAGGTTAGGTATAATTCATTATTGTGAGTGGGTTGTAAATTAGTGTAATATGAATAGCTCATAGCCAAACCAAACGCTCATTCTTGAACACAAATTAGAAATTCACACACACACACACTCTCTCTCTCTCTCTCTCTCACATGTACTCTTTAGTTCAGAACTTTGGTCCCTCTCTCTCTCTCTCTCTCACATGCACCCTTTAGTTCAGTACTTTGGGACCAGCACTGGAACATGACTAATGTTTATCAGCTTCAATTTAGGAAGAACATTCTTCCTCTATTTTATTCCCTTAAACTAAACTAATGGGTTAATTAACACTGAAATAAAAGAATGATCAACGTATTTATGAACAGAATATAATAGTATGAGATGTAACTAATTTTATAATCTTTGTATCATTATATGATTTTAAATTATGATTATAATTAAGATTGCAGTAATAATGTGATCAGCAAAATTTTAAATAAATACAAATATTACAAAATAAAATCTTAAAGATTTATGATTGCAGAGGATATCACGAACCTAATATTAGGACTGCAACATTAATTTGAAATAACGTATGACTAGGTTGATTGGAAACACATAGAAGAGACCAAAAGCTGTTATTTTTGAGACAATATGGGAATTACTCTTTATATTCATCACCTCATGTCGCTCTTGCCGACAGTGTGTTGACCTATTTTTCTATCTATGAAAAATGTGTTGATTAGAAAGATGACTTGTTTATATCTGGACAGTTGGTGTGTTTAATTTGCTTTTTCTTTTTCTTTTTCTTTTTCTTTTTCTTTCAATTCGACCCTACTCCATAACACATGTCTCTGTAAGCTTTGCTTCTTTTTGCAGCAACAACCCTCAATCCGTTACAAAGTCCAACTTCCCTTGGAACCAAACCCTTGCATATATAAAAAGTAGCTGCACCTAAGTGATGGCAAAAGCACCACTAGCTGGCCAGCTTTTGAATTTTAAGGGACTCACAAAGGCAAGGGCATTTTTTTTAAGCAAAATGATTGTGGATTGCTTTATTCTCACCTGGAAAAGATGAAGTTGAAAATAATTTAAATTAGATTTTAAAAATTAAAAAATGATAAATAAAATTAATGTATTGAGATAGAATTATAAATCTTTTTATGAAGATAATATTAATTTATTGTGATAAAGTTGATAAATTTTTTTCCTTATCTTATTAGGATAGTTTTTGTTTATAAATATAGTTTATTTCAAGTTTTATAATACAATCAATATGTGAGACAAAGAAATAAGTTAACAAGCTTGTGAGATTAGATAAAGAATTCCTTTGTCTAATATTAAAGTTATGATCAATAAATTTTTTTTTCTCGTATTCTTCTTTAAAATTCTTCTTTTTATTCTTTTGGTTATAATAGATGAGGGGAAGTGAAAAATATTTTAAATTTTATTGTAATATTGAAAATTTTAACATCCACTTAATTTTAATATAAAATTATTGAATCTGTCAAAATGTAAGCTGAAATAATATTAAATTTCTCAATATTACAATAAAATTATAAATATTTCAAAATGGAAGAGGGAAATATGGTATAAGAAAATGCCATAAAATGGATTTCAACCTACAATTACAAGAAATTGTAGGATTTTTATTAGATTTTCTTTGTCAGACGAGTCAACCACATTGACTAAGGTAAGATCTTTCTAATATTCAATCAAGTAAGTAAAATGAATTATGTTTTTACCTGCAGCATGGAGGGATTTTTTGGATGGGAAGGAAGAATCAAAGCTATGAAAACCCTAATTAACTGCGTTATTAAATCAAACTCAAGCAGATTATTATTTTCATTTGAGGAGAAATTGGAGCAGCGTTTGATGAAATCCGAGAAAACATCTACCGGATGTTGCTTCCTCTTCAAATTTTTTGGATGGATTTTCAATACACCCTGTAATGATTCCCACGTTTTTTTTAATGTTTTAATTACGTGGGCTCAAAAAAAAAAAAACACAATTGGATGTTTGTTTGACGAAAGAGATTCTTTTTTGTTTTTTTGTTTTTTTGGATTTTCTCTTTTTCTATTATTTGTGATTTCGTTGGTAGGTCTCTATCCTTGCTTGTTTTATGAAATTTTAGTTAAAAGAAAAAGAGATAAGATATTTTTTCACATATAATGTTCTCAAAAGAAAATGAAAACCAGTCAATGTTGGAGGACTAAACCTCATGAACCCAAGGAACAAACGTAGCAATATTATATGTAAAATAATTAATATATAATTTATTTTATGTATATAAATCTATCTTTTTTTGAATAATGTATAGAAAAATTGATTTTTTAATATTAAATTGCTAAAAAAACAATAAAAAAGAGAGAAAATACGAGTTTTTATTGTTATTGTTAGAATAAGAATAATGAAGACAAAAGTAAAAAAAAAAGTGAGGTTAATATAAATATAAATCTTAATATTTCTTTTTTTTTAGAATTTTGATTAAAATAAAAGTTAATATAAGTAGTTTCTATTTTAATCGAGATTATCTATAATTGATTATTAAAATATTTTAAAAGTATAATTAAGCATCTCTAAGAAGAACTATAATCAATTATTAAACTAATAATTGATTATTGAGTATTATGATCACTATATCAAATAAATATTTTATTATCCATTTATCAGTTTTGTAAGAATTACATACATTAAAATTTTGATTTTTTAATTTTTAAGACATTAAAAATTCAAAAGATTGATAATGAACCTTTATTTATTGAATAGAGTACACACTTATGTTACACTTGGAGCTAACAAAAAGTCCTCCTTTTCATTTAACCCAATCTAGTAGTTAATAATTATATGAGAACAAACACCCTACGAATGTCAAACTCATAATTTAGACATGTCGCACCTAAAAAAATTAATTAATAATTTTGAATTTTTTTTGTAATCTTTTAAAATATATTTTTGTTATCTGCTATTATGTTATTCATCTAAATGTTTTGTTTGCTGTCTGAAAATATATTTTTGAAAATATATGTCACGACCCAATTCCCAAGTCAGTGACCGACGTAGAAGGTCGCCCGTAGGAGACCTCCTACAAGCCTAACTGTATATTTTGACCCTTAGTTTTCTTTTATTCCTGCCAAAAATTCGGCAGAATCTCCCCTTTAATTTGGACACTGAGACTCAAGGCCTTATTCATTAGAACCTAATAGACAATTTACAGATATATACATATATCAACAGTGGCCCAGACTGAACAACAATAACCTACTGGGCATC
>JANHAO010011517.1:0-16916 GCA_026873985.1 Saraca asoca | reverse complement strand
GATCAAGGCAATTTGAATGTTGTTATTACATCTTCCTGCAGTGGTGGTTTTTCCTCTGGTTATCATGGTTGAACAAAAAATCAACCAGTGTGCAGATGAGGCCCTCATTCTAGCACCAAAATGTTGACACCAAAATCTGATCAACTAGTTAAATTCAATGTTACCTCTGACTACAAGCTAAATATGATGAAAAATAGTGAAATGAAGTAGTAAAGAAGAAGAAGAAATAGCAACACCAAGAGTTTATCGTGGTTCGGCTGAAGTTAGTTTGGCCCTTACATCCACGTTGATCTTTTATTATACACAGGAGGAATTGGTTTTACAGAACATGAATACAAGTAACAAAGTTTTCTCTAGGTGAACAGTGCTCACTCTCAATACTGGCAGAGTTTTAGCATGTATCTCTCTCCTCCTCTATATGGTGACCTCCCCCCTTTATTTATAGAAAGGGATAGGGTTACAAGTGTAATTTCATAAGCAACAAAATCATTACTTCCATTGTTCTGGGCATTTAATGCTTGGCATCGGGTAATTAATGTTGGACAAATCATTGTCAAATTTCTGAGGAGCTGATGTGTAAGTTTGAAGGCTAAGCTATTAACAGGAAACATGCACCTTGGGATACTGACTAGGATCCGTACAAGTATCTATTGTTAGTGAGCGAGCTAGAAGTTGAGCGAGCTGATGACTCTGGCTGGCCTTGTCATCTGTGCCTGATCGTTCTTCTGAAGGTTATGGGCTTCTCACTGAGGGGTTGAAAGTCTCTTCAGCGGGCTGCACTCTTTCATTCGTGACATTACGGGATGCCTCCAGCTCCTACTCGACAATCTAGGTCCTCGCTCAGCAACCTCAAACTTTGGCTTGGACCTCCACCAGTCTAAGTGGGCCTCCTATTAGACCTCGACGCAGTCTAAAATGTGCTTCCCGAAAATCCCTATAACACAATCAATAACTAATTTATCAATTAACAGCTAATATATAAAAATTAAAAATAATTTTTATGTATTAGATTGTGAATTTTTTGTGATTTTTCTAAACGAAACATGAATGATTTGCTTTTAGCTTGTTTTAACTTTTAAGAAATGAATAAGTGGAATTGCAATTAAATTACATTGCACAACAGACCATTGAAAAACTACTTTATGAGAAATTTTTAAGGGAAAAAAAGGGGTAAACCAATGTGGAGGACTTGTATCCTGTTACATATTGATAATGATATTGGATTTAAGTTCACATGTTGCCGCATATGGTGACATTCATACATGTTGCTTTCTTGAAAGAGATTTCCACTTAATGACTTTTCTTGCAACAAATAATTTCAATTTGAAACTATATTTTGAGCTTGTTCGGGCTTTTTTTTTTTTTAAGAAAAAAAGCTCTTTTTTTTTTTAAATGAAATGCTTTTTGTGTTTGGATCAGAGCTTTAAAAAAATAAAAGCAATAAAAAAGCAAAAATTTAACTTATTTTGAAGCTCCAATTTGTTATTTCAAATAAAAGTCCTTTTTACATAAAAAGTCCTTTTTTTTAAAGCTCATCCGAACGAGATCTTTGTATCCTTTGCCTTGCATAAGCACATGTCATTCTTTTTTTTTTTTAAGAATAAAGTTTAGGAATAAAGTAGGTTCCTTTGTTTCAAAGTCAAAACATTTTATCGACTTGTTTTGAAATTTATAATGGTATTTATCGATTGTATAATTCCTTATAATTGTTGATAACACAATTCAAATGTAAGACATGAATGATTAAAGAAAATAAATCTTGTCAACTGAACCAATCAAAAAGATTAAGCACACATAATTTCTGAGTATGTATACTTCTGCGTGGCCATTTCATTATCCATGACATAATTTCTGAGATTAAGCACACAATTTAATTTCTTTGGATAAATTGGATGCTTTAGGATGTAGATATTTTGCTAGAAGTAGAGTTCTAAAAATTATTAAAGGAAATTTGATTATTATGAAAACTGAAAAGATTGATAAGAATTTTTACACATTAGTGGGAAATATAATTATGAGAAACATAAATGGTGAAATATGCAATGAAATGAAGAAAGTGGAGCACGTGATGCTTTCTATGAAAAATTTGACCTTTGCTCAGGTTTTGACAAGATCAATTCCTATTAATTTTCTGAAGTGAAGAGTTGTAGTTTGTTGATGGTAAAATCCGGTCAACAGATGTAAATTCAGTGTTACCCCAAACTGCAAGCTGAAGGAATCAGTTAATGAAGAAGAAAAAGGAAGAAAAAAGGGAAAACAACAAACATCAGAGACTTTTATCGTGGTTCGGCTAAAGCCAATCAGCTCCTACATCTACGGTTGGTTGTGTTAGCTTTTTATGGAGATTTTCCTTTCAGTTCAATGGAGATATAATGCTAAGTTACTATTTTGGCAGAGTGTCTGTATGTAGTCTATTTCTTACTTACTTTTACAGTGATTTCCTCCTTTATTTATAGAAAAGGGAAGGGTTACAAATGTAATTTAACAGTTAACAAAATGATTATTTTCACCGCATTGGGCAATAAATGCTTGACATCTGATAATAAATGTTGGGAAAATCATTGTTGGACTATTGAAGGCTGATGTATCGATTTTGGAGGCTAACCTGTTGGTCGAAAAGATATGCCCTCAGCTGATGACTAGACTTTCATACCGGTGCTCAACTCACTATCATAGCAACTTGGGTGTATATTCGGTAATCTGCTCGTCATGGACCGATCTCACTGTTGAATCCACCTAGAATGTGTCTGTTGAAGGATGGTCTGGGCATTGTACTCTACTTTAGCGAGCTGGTGCTTTCCTTAGTGAACTGAGTTCACGCATTGACTTCGCCACATGCCCTTAGCTCATGGGTAGTGGGGTATCTCACTGAGTGTCTTTAACCGTTAAGCGATCTGAGCCTTCTCTTCAGCTGGACTTTGCTTCTTATTGGGCCTTGGCTTGCCCATTTCATGCAATCCAGAAAATACTTATAACATCAAGCCCCCCAATTGTCAGTTCACTCTGCGGACTGTGAGTTGTACTCTATTGGTAAAGTCCTTGTTCGCAGTTTGTAGCATTGTCAAGTCTTTCACCTATAGTTTGCCATTTAGTCAAAGGTTTACTTCTAGCCTACCGCATTGTCATCTTGAGTCTCGATCTTTCACTTCATCTGTATCAGGCTTTGCCTTTCATCGTTGATGTCTTCTAACTGGTGGCATAATAGTCTTGCTTCGCTATGAATCATCCAATTCGATGTAGTGGAATACCCTTTGGATTCTTTGGTGAAGTCAAGCTTATCTATATAAGATGTGGGAGGTTTCACTCCTCTTCTCATAAGACAACTAGATGAATGCATTGAATGGTTTCCTCATCTTTTTGAATTTTTGGTCTTCGATTATGCACTTTGAGGTGTGTATGGTCCGCTGCATGGGACTGCGAAGTGTGAATAGCCCACAGCACGTGGTTCTCATGGGTTATTCTTCCCCAGGAACTCTGGGAACTTGTCTATAACCTCCTCTTGGGGCTAACAAGCTTAGCTCTCCCTTTTTTGTTCTTTTATCCTCTGGCGAGCTGATTGCTTGATTTCTGGCCGCGACTAAGGGTTGCAAGATGGAGGGGGAGCTTTTAATTTTGGAGGAGGCTTAGGTAGAGGAGCTAGAACTATCTGATTCGCTTGTTGTTCTCATGACTTGCCGCGGCTCAATTCTCTCAACTGGGTTCTGTGGTCCTCTTGTCCGATGGTGTTGAGTGTCTCTGGACCTCCAGGCAACTTGATGAAGCTAAAGAATGCTTTCTTTGCTCAGGAGGACAAGGGGAAACTTATGTAGCCTCTCTGCTCGTACCCAACATAATTTGTCTAGCTTCAAATGGGGTGAGGGCAGAGCTGGAGTAGTTCCTTCTACGTATCATGGCTGTAAGCTTGCTGGCATACAACCTTCCTATAGTTATAAGCTTGTTTCATCTTGTATTCTCGATTCTTTATATGGTTTCACCTTATTGAAAGAGGTTTTATAATGAAACTTTACCTTTTATCATCCTTTTTGAGTGCACCATAATAGCAACCTAACAGGTCATAGCTAGCCCCATTAATTCCTATAAAATGTACCTCAGCAAGAGTTAAATAAAATGGGTGTTCATTGAGTCAATCGACTTCAATAGATGTTGGTGGAGCTAATGTGAGAGAACTTTAGTCAATAAGTTCTAATAAAAGGACATCTGTCGTATTGCATGACTAATCAATCATATCATTTTATTCTAGTTAGTAATAAAATCGGCATCAGTGTGCCTTTTGTTGACTGTGAATCCAGACACTGGGGTGCCTGTATTTACTAACATGAGACAGGGCATCCATGTGAGTTGCATAGGTGCATCTCAGCTCACACAAGAGTTAGGTGCTTATGCACTTCTTGGGCATGAGGTCTTATCTGACTGTATGGAAATACCTCGGTCAACATAAGAGTTTGATGCCAATGGCATTTCTTGGACGTGGATCGAGTTTCACCCGTGCAAGAGTTTGGTGCTAATGCACTTCTTGGACGTGGCTCGCACAAGGGTTTGGTGCATGGCTAGCACTCCTTGGATGTGAGGTTTTGTGTAGTCCCTTAAACCCAACCGGGCACACCTCAATCGTCGGGTGAGAGTACCGTGCAAGAGTTTAATGTTTGAGGCACTTCTTGGACATGGCTCACACAAGGGTTTGGTGCATGGCTAGCATTCCTTGGATGTGAGGTTTTGTATTGTCCCTCGAACCTGACCAGATGTAACTCGATCATCGGGTGAAAGTACCATGCAAGAGTTTGGTGCTTGAGGCACTTCATGGACGTGGTTCATGCAAGGGTTTGGCGTATGGCTAGCAATCCTTGAACGTGAGGTTTTGGAGTCAAGTGTAATGACCCGTTGCTTGCGATCTGTAACTTCCAAAGTCATTTGGCTCGCTTCCACTTGCTCTGTGGGTGACTCTTCGATTTTCCCACAGCTTAGTTGTCATGATTACCTCAACCTTAGGTGCACATGCGCACTATTATTGTCAATCATTTGTTGGCACTTGCTAAACTGTCAGATTATGGGTAGTTGATGGGTTCCTAGATTCGACGGTGAGGCTGCGTGCTTTATAAGCTGAAAGGACTTCTCTCTTCCCCCTCATTTGCCATTTGAAACCTGAAGGGCTAGAGCTTTCTCTACATGTTTCCTCTGCCAACTACTGCAACCATATTCCATCTTCCTCTACCATCCGTGCTGTTTCAGTTTTGTTGGTTACTGCTAGGGCCCTACTCACTAGAAAGCATCCTTGCATGTAATCTCATATCTTCTACTTTAGTTAATCACAGTGAGTCCTTCTCTATTTTGGTATTTCTGGATTCCTTTGTTCTGCATTTGTGAGGCTCATTTGTTTGTCATCGTTAGTGGAATGAGAATGCTGGTTAGGGTTGATTGCTTGCGAATATCTTTTCTATTTGGTTCGGTTCATTCAGTTGGCTTTGTTAGCAGACTTTAGGTTTTCTGGTGATTATTTCGAGTCTAGTGTTAACCATTCAAATTCTAAGATCCTATTCTTGAGGTTTTACTTGTTGTAGTATGAGTTGTAGATGGGTGGTCCGGGGTGTTCATGGCCTATATGAGAAATTATTAGTCTCAATTTTTAGTAGGGTTTGCTTATAACGACCTAACCGATCTTTTCCCCTTTTTGTAGATGGGCAAAGGTCATGGATGCCATTGTCACCAAACTACGGATGGAGATGAAGAACCTAATTCATCAGGTTGGGACAATGGGCAAGTACGTTATCTCTGTGAAGTGACTTTGAGAAGTGGTGAAGTCACTTGGGGACTTCATTATTCATCCTGGTCCACCCAAGAGTTGCGAGTCTACTGTAGATCCATAACCTTCAGCTTATCATGCATTTAGCATGCATGCTTCATCAATCCACTTTCATGACCTCCAGTCCACAGTCTGATCATATCAAATTCCTAGGGGATGCAATCTCATGGTACCTTCCCTGGATGACTATGCTCCCTATCCACCCATGAGGTCCATCGTTATTAGTTTCTTGTACCTCATTGTAGGACTTAGGTTTTTGATACACCCTTTCATTTTCAATTTCTTGAATAAAGTGAGACTCAATCATGTTTAGCTCACTCCAAACTCCTACACCCAACTTATCTCTTTGGCATTGATCTACTTGGGTAACAGTCTCACACTGCCATCAGCTGAGGTTTTGTGTTACTTGTTTAGCCTCAGGTGTATGAGCACATTAGACAGGCTCTATTACCTTATTGCTCAGCCAATGACACACAAGAAGATCCTGCCACAAGGAGATACCAAAGGGAGATCTAACGTTAGGCACTATCAAACTCATTAGTTCTATATTTCGTTCCCCTTTCTCATGACCTCAAAAATTTTAGATTTGTTGTTACTCCTGGTAAGCAAGCCTAGAGTCACGAGTTGAATAATTGATCGACATGGATTTCTGATTCTGACTTATCTTATTTCACAGACGGGACTGGCAGGAAGCCCACTCTACAAGCTGAAGAGCTAGGAGTTTTAGATCGGTTCGTTGACTTAAAGGATCTTGAAAATGACTTTCACTTTGATAAGGACCTCCTTTATTTTCACAAGCTCACTCCAGCCAAAGGCATTGAGTTTACAAGGGAGATAGGCATTCATCCAATAGTACCAGCTCCTCCAGCTAATTTTTTAGATTACAATAGGATAATAGATCTTATCCTCCAACGACCACCATCTAATGATGAAGAGATCTCTTTGGACCTTAAAGTGATCACAGCCCCCATTGCTGAGGGTCAGCCTTTGGCCTTAGGAACATCTCCTTCACAAGGACCACCTTCTGTTCCCCATCCTAAGGTGGGGGCCGTAGCCAAGGTTATTAACCCTCTTGAACCTTCCTCCAAAAGACAAAGGGTGGACAAGGGGAAAAAGAAGGCCGCTCCCCAAAAGCAAGCAGTGTCAAAGGCTGAGGTTTTGGAGTTTCTCGATGAACTTGTCTCTAAGCGAGGGAGTATATTGAGGCTCTCATCGATAGCATCGACACGATTCTGGATCCCATGATAGGATTCAAGTGTTGGAGGCTGAAGAGTTCACCCTTGGAAAGCTAGTGGGTTATCCAGCCCATCATGGCTTAGTGGTGAGTTAAGTCTCTTCATTTTGATTCTTCTATTTATTTTTTGATTTGACCTGGCTTTGGCTTTTCAGGGATTATTGATGTTGATAAAGATAGATAATGCACTCCAAGGCCAAGATGAGGAGAAGAAGGGGCTCGAAAGCAAGCTGGTTGTTGTCTTTGCCAAGGTGCTGGACTTGAAGGAAAAGGTCAAGAATGCCAAAGCTACTTTATCCCCATGCCGAAGCAGATTGCGATGCTGCTGGGTTAATCTCAGCTTGACAACCAATGACCTAGCTAAGGTAAAGATTGACTTAAAGTTATTAGTTCACCAAGCTGAGGAGGCAGCGAGATTGGCTAGAGCTGCAGAGTAGTGGGCTGGGTCCATAGAATAATGAGCTAGAGTAATGGAGCAGCAAGCTGAGGTTACCAAGAGGGAGCTTGAGGCAATCAAGCAGGAGGTCGCTAAGGTCAAGGTAGAGACCATTTCACTGGTAAAAAAGGCAGAAATTGAGACTTATGCTGCCTTCTTTTACACTCTATGGGAGTAACACAAGGAGTTAGATTTCTCCTTTTTTGGCCTGCAAGCTATCGAGGCTATTGAAAGCTATAGGAGGAGGGCTGCTCAGGCTGGCTCCTTGAGGAAGGAAGTGGGCTTTGGCATTGAAGCTTCTCCTGTTGAAGACACCACTTAGAGAGAAGGCGATTCTCAGGTCACTGAAGCTATAGGTGCACCCATGATGGATGTTCCTGATGTTCCTCTTCTTGGTCCCAAGCCTCAAGAAGGTCTAACTCATGATACTCCGTCTCCTTAGGCTATGAGCCTTGTAATCTTGTGTTCTTTTTGAATCTTGTAATGTAACCTTTTAGACTTTGCATGAACAGACTTCGTTAAGGATCAAATGAAATTTTTACTTGCTTCCCTTCAATCTTTATGCTTGAATATGCGAGGTGATAAATTTCAGTGTGAGCATGGAAATTTGTTAGGCCATTATAATGAACACTTCATACATAGTACGTTATTTCTCACGTAGAACTTTTATTGAAGCTCTTATTTTATACACATAAAAATTCAAAGAATTACATAAATACTTGTGCTTATTGATATTTACAAACAATGAGGCACTTTATTGATAATATCGGTGAAGATGTTCAATGTTCCAAGTTTGGGGAAATTCTATCCCCTTCATATCCACCAAATGATAAGCCCCATTGCCAATAACTCTTTTAATAAGGTATGGGCCATCCCAATTTGGCCCTAAGGTCCCTTCGCCAGCTTTTTGTGCTCCAAGAAGAACAAGGCATAGAACGAGATCATTGGGTTTATAGCTTCAAGCTGGAACCTTTTGGTTGTAATACCTTGCTACACACTATTGGTAGGTCATGATCCTAAGGCAGGCTTTTTCCCACATTTCTTCTGCAAAATCTAGATTTACGGTGAGCAGTTGATCATTGTCTTCAAGGTTGAAGGTAATTCTTCGTTAAGATGCTATTTCCAGTTCTGCAGGAATCATCGTTTCACACCTGTATACCATCAAGAAGGGGGCTTCTCCTGTGGCATTGCACACTATGGTTTGGTAAGCCCATAGTACCTTGGGTAGTTCGTCCACCCACGCTCCTTTCTTGGCCTCTAACCTTGTCACCAAGATTTGCTTAATAATCTTGTTGATGGCTTTAACTTGCCCATTAGCCTGTGGATGATTTACAAGTGAGAAACTTTTTGTGATTTTTAAGTCACCACAAAACTAGATAAACTGCTCACTATTGAATTGGGTCCCATTATCGATCATGATCTGCTGAGGGACTCCAAATCGACAAATAATATTGCTCCATATGAGCCTTTCAATCTTTGCAGACGAGATCTCAATGAGCTTTTTCACCTCTGCCCACTTGGTGAAATAATCTACGGCCACTATTGTATGTTTACAATTGCCATGGGCTGTTGGGAGTGGTCCAATTAAGTCCATGCCCCAGATCGTGAAGGGCCATAGGTTGACCATCTGGCGTAGGTAGGCTGGCGGAGCTCGTAGGATCTTTGCAAGCCTTTAGCATTTGTTACACCTTTTGACAAGGGCGATGGTGTCTTGCATCATTGTGGGCCAGTAAAATCCTTATTGGAGGGCTTTTTAGGCCAAAGATAGCCCCCCGACATGGTTTTCGCAATGGCCTGCGTGGATCTCCTCAAGTTTGGTATTGCAGTTGCTGCCATCAATGTATCTTAAAAGCGGGGTTGTAAACCCTCTTTTATATATCACATCATCATAGATGTAGTATTTGGCTACCCGAGCTCGCAATCGCCATGCCTCAAGCTTGTCTTCTGAAAGCTTGCCATCTTACAAATAATCCAGGATCAGATTCATCCAAGATCCTGGTGCCTTGGCAATTGTCATCACAACATCACTTTGCTCAATGTTAAGGGATGAAAGGGTTTCAACTGGGAGTGCCCCTAAGAAGTCAATATCTTTTGTTATGGCCAGCCCAACTAAAGCGTCAGCATGCGCATTCTGTGCTCGCAGTATCTAGTTGAATTGTATTATAGAAAAGAATTTAACGACTCTTGGACTTTTTGGAAATATTTGGTCATCTTCGACCCCCAGGTTTGGTATTCACCTCTCATATGGTAGATTACGAGCTGTGAATCACTAAAGATCTTTAACTTTTCAGCTCACACTTCCTTGGCCAACTGGAACCCAGCTAGCAACACCTCATTCTTAGCCTCATTGTTGGTAGCCTGGAAATCAAACCTCAGAGCGCATAAGATCTTATGTTCCTTTGGGCTAATAAGGAGTACCCCTACTCTGACCTTCTGATTGCTTGACGACCCATCCATGTACAACTCCCACCATGGGACTTCTGAAGTTTCTGCCTCTTCTTGCATGGGTCCTGTGAATTCTGCAATGAAGTCGGTTAGAGCTTGCCCCTTGACTACTGGCCTAAGCTTATACTTAATGTTGAATTGGGTGAGCTCAATCGCCCATTTGAGTAACTGACCTAAGGTATCTATCTTTTGCAAAACTTGCCTAAATGGAAACTGGGCAAGGACCTTTATGCTATGGGCTTAGAAGTAGGGTCGTAGCTTCCTTGACACAATGACCAGACAGTAGGCAAGTTTTTCCATTGGCGAGTACCTTGTCTCGGCATCTAACAGTTGCTTACTCACATAATAAATAAGGAGCTGAGCTCCTCCCTTTTCTTGCATTAGGGCCGCACTGCAGGTGTGTCCTAGCTTCTTGCCCTCTCTTGGCTTGGACAAAAGTGGAGCTCGTTCAAGATACTGTTTAAGTTCTTGGAAGGTGACCTCATATTCCTTCAAGATAAATTTGCTATTGCCTTCAAGATAAATTTGCTGAGCACCGCGACTTGGCTGTTTAGGCTTTGTACATCTTTAGCTCTAGCACAGGATCGCATGTCGAGGAGAGCTTTAATCTTTTGTAGATTTGCTTCGATCCCCCTACTGCTCACTATGAAGTCGAGAAACTCTCCTGAGGTGAATCCGAATACACACTTGAGTAGATTCAACTTCATTTGATACCTTCTTAGGATCTGGAACATTTCATCCAAATCACGATTGGACTTCACCAACATGTCGTCTACATACACCTCTATCATTTTGGGATTTGGTCTCTAAACATCATATTTACCAATCTCTGGTAAGTCACTCCCGCATTTTTAAGCCTGAAGGGCATCACCTTGTAGCAATACAAATTACGATTGGTAATAAACAAGGTGTGTTCTTCATCTTATGTGGCCATCGAGATATGATTATATCCTAAGTAGGCATTCATGAAACTGAGGAGTTCATGTCCCGCTGTCGCATTTACAAGCTAGTCGATCCTCAGCAAAGGGAAACTATCTTTTGGGCAGGCCTTGTTTAGGTTAGTGAAGTCTATGCCCATCCTCTACTTTCTATTTTTCTTTTTCATGAGGACAGGCTTAGCCACCCAAGTGGGGTAATGGGCTTCACGAATGAACTTGTTAGCTAATAGCTTGTCCACCTCCTCTTTTAATACGGTATAACATTCGATAGTCATTGGCCTCATTTTCTAATAGACTGGCTTGTGTTAAGGGTCGATGTTGAGTCTATGCGACATGACCCCGAGGTCAATGCCCACCATTTCTTCATGGTTATAGGCAAAGACATCCAGATTGGCCTTGAGAAATTCAGCTAACTGCACTTTGGTGTCAGGTGGCAAGCTCTTCCCTAGTTTAAGGCATCTTTCTATATCCACTTCATTGACCTTCACTTTCTCGAGCTCTTCAATATGACCAGAAGCTCATTTGATGTCTACCTCATGAGGGTCGAGGTCATAACTAACCCTTTTGGTGCTCATTACTTGGGGCTCTCCTCCAGATACCACGTGTACCTTCTTCACTTGTGTCTTGACCTTAACTGCCTCCTTATAGCAGCATCGGGCAGTTTGTTGCTCTCCCTGCACGCATCCAACTTCATCCGAGGTTGGAAATTTAATAGTAAGCATCTTAGTAATGCAACCACATCCAAGTCATTTATAGCGGGTCAACCTAGCACCACATTATAGGTTAAAGGGTAGTTTATAATCAGAAAATCCGCTATAATAGTTGTTCAGCGGTCTAAATCTCCTAAGGTGAATGGTAGTCTAATCTGACCCACCGACACTATCCCATCTCCTGTGAAGCCGTAGAGGGGTTCAGGGGAAGGATTTAATCGGCTCATGCTCATGCCTAACTAGTCGAATCATCCTTTATATATCACGTTGATGAAACTGCCAATATTAACCATTATTCTCCTCACATTAGCATTTCCAACCTTGGCACGGATGACTATTGCGTCATTGTGAGGGACATGGACTCCTCATGCATCTTATTCTATGAATGTGATACCTTCTGAGGCTACTCTAACTTTTTTGGTGAGTCTCTCACGTTCCACATGACTCGTAAGTAGGACACAACCTGCTACATGCACATAGCACTCATGAAACCTGGTCAAGGTGCCAGTGATATGAGGTCCACCATGAATAATGAAAATGGTCCTCACTGAGGGCATTTCCTCATGCTCAAGGGTTTACTGTTGCTGACACTGCCCCAACTATTAGGGAAACAGGGGTCACTATCCTAAAGATGTCATCACATAATCCCTCAGGCGACCTCTCTTAATGAGGTTCTCGATGGCATCTTTTAGTGCCCAACAGTCTGAGTTATAATGCCCAACCTCATTATGGTAGGCGTAGAATTTACTTTGGTCTCTTTGTTCGATGGGAGCTTTTATAGGTCTAGGTCTCCTAAAGTCTTCATTGTCCCTCTCAGTTGCAAAGATCCTATCAGGAGTGTCATATAAGGCAGTGTAACTATCATAGCAACCTTGACGTAGTTGCCTCCCATTTCTAGCCTTTTTTATAGCCTGACCCCCAGAGTCGTCTTTCTGGCTCTCCCTGCTATTCCCACTACCAGCTCTCTTCTTGCCCTAATTAGAGTCGCTTGCCTCTTCTTTTCAGCTAGGCTTTTTTGGGCCAAGGGTTTCTTCCCATCAAATTTCTTTGGTAGCGCATTCATAAAATTCACCCAAACTCTTCACTGGGGACTCGTATATATCGTCATATAACTTCCCATCCTTGCAGAGCCTAGTTGAGATAGTTGTAAGGATACTCTCATCTGACGGGTTCTCCACATTGCTGACCTCATGTCGAAATCGAGTGATACAATCCTTGAGTGACTCATCTTTTCGCTGAAAGATGGTTGCTAAGCGGCAAGATGGAGCGAGTTGTTTCTTGAGTGCCCTATACTAGTTAAGGAATCTTGCTTGGCATTCTTCCTAGCTTCGAATGTTACGAACTGGGAGACTTCTAAACCAGGCATGCGGTATCTCTCCAAGGGTAGCAAGAAAGACCCGACATTTCACCAATGAGCTAGAGGTCTGGAGGTCTATTTGGATGTTGAATGTGTCCAAATGGCTATATGGATTGCTATCTCCATTGTATAACAGGATGTTGGGGACCTTAAACCTATGAGGAAGAGGTTTTGTTCCAATTTCCTTGGTGAACAACGTCCTTTCCTTGTAAGAATCTTGGCTGCCATGAGTCGCAAGTCATTTTTCTAGTTGCCTCACCCTCTAAAGTAACTCTCAATGATAGGGTCTTGAGCCTCAGACCAGTGACTGGTAGTCTATCGGCTCCTTTCATCTCGACGATTGTGAGAATGGCAATCTAAAGTTTCGTGTCTTTAGCTATGCTTGTGACCATATGAATGACGGTTTGATCTACGTTCATGGTCCATCTTATCGGAGCTTTCTTCTTAGCCTGAGCTCTCACGCTGTTAATCATCTCCTTCATCCTCGCGAATCCTATGGACTTCTGACCGTAACCATGAGTTTGATGAATGGATGGAGCCGACATGTTGGCACTCTCCTCTAATGGGCTCTTCATGCTGAGGTCTTGGCTACTAGGGTCCTCCTTCTGGTGTAGCTCCTACTTGTCTTTGCATGCCCTAGACTTGTGTCTGTGCCAAAGCTCTAACCATATCTGCCAGCTCCTTCATAGTATTTTCAAGGGTTTCTTGACGTTGGCACCAAGTCTAGGCTCCATTAACTTCAAGAGTGGCAGGTTGGTGTGGAGTGGAAGGTGCTATACTCACTACAGCACTTGTTGTGGGGGCCAACAAAGTCCCGTTGAGACTGTGTCTGACCTTCAAGCTAGCCCGCAGATGCTCTTGTGCTTCTTGTGTTTTTTCCTCTTGCCATTACAAGTATCAACAAGAATGAAGAGAATGCAGTGGGGCCCTTCCTCTAGTGCCAAAATGTTGACAGTAAAATCCAATCAACAGGTGTAAGTTCAATGTTATCCCAAACTGCAGGCTTAAGGAATCGGCTAATGAAGAAGAAAAAGGAAGAAAAGAGGAAAAACAGCAAACACCAGAGACTTTTATCATGCATTGGCTAAAGCCAATCGACCCTTACATCCACGGTTGATTGTATTAGCTTTTTATGGAGATTTTCAGTTCAGTTCAACAAAGATACAATGCTGAGTTCCTATTCCGATAGAGTGTCTGTATGCAGTCTATTTCTTACTTGCTCTTACAGTGATCTCCTCCCCTATTTATAGAAGAGGGGAGGGTCACAAATGTAATTCAACAATTAATAAAATGATTATTTTTATCGCATTGGGCAATAAATGCTTGGCATCTGATAATAAATGTTGGGTAAATAATTATTGGACTATTGGAGACTGATGTGTCAGTTTTGGAGGTTGACCTGTTAGTCGAAAAGATGTGCCCTCAGTTGATGACTAGACTTTCATACAAGTACTCAGCTCGCTATCATAGCGACTTGGGTCCGTATTGGGCAATCTGCTCGTCATGGACCAGTCTCACCGCTGAATATGTCTAGAATGAGTTTGCTGAAGGATGGTCTGGGCACTGCGCTCTACTTCAGTGAGTTGGTGCCTTCCTTAGTGAACTGAGTTTGCGCATTGACTTCGCCACACGCTCTTAGCTCACGGGTAGCGGGGTATCTCGCTAAGCGTCTTTAACCATTAAGCGATCTGGGCTTTCTCTTCAGTTGGACTTTGCTTCTTATTGGGCTTTGGCCAGCCCATTTCATGCAATCCAGAATATACACATAACATAATTTGTGTTGGGGAATCAACTAAATTTTGAAGAGATATAACTTAAGTCAAGGTGAAGAATGTAAAGTTTAACTTAAATTAATAGAGTTTTATTTTGAAAGAAAAAGGATAATTTTTAAAGAAAAAGAGATAGAGTTTGAATAGAAGAAAGTTATGTGATTAGTTTGTGTTTAACTTAGAGTCCTAATAAGATTTAGTTATTATATTTGTTTGCTATATATTTATGAGCATGATAAGAGTCTTTTAGGTAGAGAAACTTGGTGTTTTTGTGTTGCAAAATGAGAAAGAAATAATATTACGATGAGTGAATTGTTTGGAAGAGAATTAAGTCTAATTGAAATTTGGGTCTGCGAAAGAAAGTTAAAGTTCATAATTTTTTGTTATATAATAATGAAATTTTTGTTAATTTTTCTATAATTTTTCTCTTTGAGTTTAGGAGTTTTCCACCGAAAATATATGTTTATTTTCATAAGTTTTCCAACATAAATTAATTAGTAGAGGAACAAATTATAAATAGAAGAAAAAATATATATTAGTATACAATAAAAAATAATATATCTATTTTTAATTAATTTAATACATACAATTAAATATATTTAGTATAATTAAGAATCTCCCTTGAATTATCTCAAAAAGTCTAAGTCATACATCTACATTTTAATATGAAATGAAAGTGTATATTTTATCGTGAGTTGATTTTGATGATTGATATACAAGTTGTAAAATTAAACTTGTATATATGAAAAGAAAAAGAAGCGCTACTTGTATCCGTCAAATAGTCAACTAGTTGTTTACTTTGGGAAAAAAGAAATACTTGCTCAGTTGTTTCCTTTTAGCAAAATTAAACAACTTGTTTTGATCCTTCTTTTTGTTTATTTATTAATTAATAGTTAAAAATTATTGTTGATCAGACTTCAATAGCACTTTTGGTTAGCGTACGACCCCAATGGCTCAACCAGTTATATTTTTGCGGCTTTGATGTAATATGCTCTTGTCTCTTATAATGGGGTACCAAACCATTCTCTTCATTTTCAGAGATTCTTGCCTGCTTGGCAGGATTTTTTTTTTAATATTATACTTGACAATAATTAAATTTATATTAAAACATTCATTTCTCTCTTGATTGTTTTCACGGACCGCCTACATTCTCTTCACATTTAAGCGGAGTTTAAAATTCTTATTCCACTCATTTACAAGACGAAGTAACTGAAGGAGTAAAAATAAAAATATGAGAATATCGTTGTTGAAAATAATATAACAAGAAAATGTTATGTTAACAAAATTCTTCTAGATATATTTTTACATTATTATATTTAAACATTGAATTAGAGTATACAAAATTATTTTATAATTTAAAATAAAAATTATACCCTATCCATTTATTTTATCTATCTTTAAATTAAAATGTCATAAAAAGATAATTTATGATTTATACTGTTAACGCTTTACTTATTTGTGTTAATTTCCCTTTCAAACCTATTGAATTTTGTTATATGCCAGTTAAGTTCTTTATAATTAGTCCTAATTTGATCTTAATTATTCTCTAGTATTCTTAATTTCCTCTTTTGCTTAAATTTGAAATTGAAGAAATTTTATAGAAATCAAAGATAAATTTTTCTTTAAAATTCCAAATTTAGATGGGGAAGGAATTGGAAGTAATAGGGTGAAATTAGAGTTAAATTATGGTTAATCTAAGAGCATATAATTAATACGTGATAAAATTCATTAGATTAGATCGAAAATCATCACAGATGAACAAATTGTTAATAATATAAGTCATATATGAGTGTATGTATATATATATATATAATATATATAAAATGTAATTTGAAGGTGCCAAAATATTAGAATGTTTGTTAAACAAAAAGAATTAAAGAAAGAGAAAATTATCTTTTTAAGAAAAAAACTCAGGAGATTTTTCCTTTTTTTTTTTCTTTTCTTTAACCAATCATAACCCTTAATTCCTGTAGCTCATAGAGGAGAAAATATCTTGTAATTAAAGATGATTTTTATCGTAAGAAAATAATTGGAGTTGATACGAACATGTGATTTACAATTGGAGTTGATAACCTGCAAACTAAACCCATCTCAAATATGAATGCATCAAACGCTGCAATTCAAACTTCAGTTCCAATATTCATCTCAAAAGTAATTTTATGGAAAATTTAACCTTTTAACAAATTAAATATTTTTATTATTAACTTAATTTTTTAAATCTGAAGATAAA
>JANHAO010011516.1:0-16928 GCA_026873985.1 Saraca asoca | reverse complement strand
AATACATGATGAATGCAATATAAGATGAATAATCAACCCTAAATATCCAATCCACAGAATGTTTAGTTGTGGATGCGATAGGACTTAATCAAATTGGTCTAGGGCACCCATCTACACTAACAATAATAAGCCTAACAATATTGATCACAAGTACTTTGTCTTAATTAAGTTTATAATATGCTCCAATGATTTGACATCAAATTAATCTGAGTTTTATGAAAAATATATAAAATATATATTATTGAATTATGTTAGTCCATATATTAAAAAAAAAATAACATTATCCCACTTGGACTACATAATTCAATAATAATAAAAGAAAGTCTCCATATTAATTAACAACAGGTGGCCACAATAGGATGTCAAATTGAGCCAACACACTCATCCAAAGTGGTCCAAGATAGGTACACAAGCACCTTAACAATGCAAAAAATCATACTCGAAGGAGTATTGATATCATGCATGTAAGATACCCATAATCTGGTAACCTAACACAATAATTCAATGGTTCAATATGGATTTATGAGTATCTTGACAATGTGGAAAATCATACTTGAAGGAGTAATGATTTCATATATATAAGATACTTGTAATTCAATGACCCAACATAAGTGTGGATATATTAAAGGGAAATGCATAATAAAGTAGCATGCCAAAATGTGATCAATGTGTAATTTCCTAACAAAATTGGTCCTAACATCTGCCCAAGATGTCATCTAAGATTCAATGACATATCTTAGCACAAAATGAGACTAGGTCCAAAATGTCTCCATAATATGCCATCACACAAAATTGCACAATATGATAACAGAAATAACAATAATATATGGCAATCACAAAATAGCAACATATTTATTCAAAATGTGAATGACAAGTCTCGAGACATAATGACAAAATATAATGTGGCCATAAATTTATACAATAGACTCCCATTAATCCAAAATATCAAAAGAGCTCACTAGACCCATATGGGTTACATGATTAACAAAGACTTTGATAATTAGGCCTTTGGTTAGGGGATTTGCTAACATGAGTTCTGTAGGGATATGCTTGACACAAGTTTGAAATTCCTGAATCTTCTCTTTAACAAATATGTACTTTGTACCAAAATGCTTTGAGCACTTAAAGCTCCTGTTGTTTTGAGAGAAGCACACCACAGCAAAATTATCATAATATATGGTTAGAGATATAGAAATACTCTCCACAACCTAAAATTTTGCAATCAAATTCCTTAACTATATTACCTGACGAATAGATTCGTAACAAGCTATATACTCTGCTTCCATGGTCGAAGTAGCTGTAAGTGTCTACTTGGCACTTTTCCGTGATACAGCTCCTTCTGCCAATATGAATATATACCCTAATGTGAATTTATGATCATTTAGGTAGCCACCATAGTCAAAGTCAGAATAACCTACTACCTTAAGGTGATCTAATCTGCTATAAGTGAGCATGTAATCTTTAGTACCCTGCATGTACCTTATGACTCATTTTGCAGCTTGCCAATGAGCCACACCAGGGTTGCTTAAGTATCTCCCAAGTATACTATCAACAAAAACAATATCAGGATGTGTACAAACTTGAGTATATATAAGGCTGCCAATAGAGGAAGCATATGGGACCTTCTCCATATCTCCAATTTCTTTGTCATTCTGTGGACACTGGGTATTAGAGAGTCTCTCACCCTTTTGAATGGGTGCAGCGCAAGGATTGCAGGACTTCATATTGAATCTATTCAAAAAAATTTCAATATAGTCCTTTTGAGACAAGCCAAGAATACCACGTGGTCTATCACTGTGAATCTCAATACCTAATATAAAAAAGGCATTGCTAAGATTTTTCATGTCAAAATGTGCTGTCAACATTTGCTTTGTCTCAAATAGGAGATTTATATCATTACTAGCTAAAAGAATATCATTAACATATAACACAAGGACAATGACTTTCCTCCCACTATGCTTCAAGTAAATGCATTGATCAACTCATTTTCTTTAAAATCAAGAGAGAAAATAACATTGTCAAATTTCAGATGCCATTGCCTGGAGGCCTGTTTCAGCCCATAAATGGATCTTCTCAATTTGCACACCATATGTTTCTTGCCATTTTCAGCAAAGCCATCAGTTGATCCATGTATACATCCTTACATAAATCACCATTCCAAAAGGTAGTTTTAACATCCACCTGATAAAGCTCCAAATCAAATAAGCAACTAATGCTATCACAACTCAAAAGTACTCTTTTGTGGATACTGGAGAAAAAATCTCCTTATAATCAATGCCTTTCCTCTAATTATATCCCTTAGCCATAAGTCTAATTTTATATCTCTCAATTTCTCCTTTTGCATTACGCTTGGTCTTAAAAACCTATTTATAACCTACAATTTTGCAGCCAGTAGGTAACTCCACCAATTCCCAAACATTATTCTTCCTCGTCGAAGCTAATTCATCCTCTATAGTAGCCCACCACTGCGAGCTATCAAAGCTGGTCATAGCCTCATAAAAGGAAATAGGATTAGAGTCCTCCACTGAATTAAATTCATGCTCTTATAAGTATACAAATGAATCTTTGAATTTAGAAGACTTTGTAGGTTTGGGAACTCTCTCAAATTTTCTATGTGGAGCCGCAACAACATCTGGGTTTGGCACATTATTCTTAACTTGTTGAGTAATATCAGTATTATCAATAGGATCAACAATATCATTACAGATTAATGGAGAAGCCACTGTTTCTAAAATAGGGACAATAGGTGTCAGAATAACAACACGCTCCTCCCTGAATTCAATAATATGTGGTTCCTGAGTTATGCCTTGCTCTAAGTACCCCTCAAAATAGACAGCCTGATCAGACTCAATAACTCTGGTAGTATAAGAAGAGCAATAGAATCTTGAACCCCTTGAATTAGTGCAATAGCCAATAAAGAATCCAATAACAGATCTTTGATCAAGTTTCTTCAACTGTAGGTTATACGGTCTCACCTCCGCCTTACAACCCCAAATGTGAAAATACTTCAAACTAGGCTTCTTACCAATCAAAAGCTCATAACGAGTTCTTGGTACAGACTGACTTGGAATATGATTCAAAATATAAGTAGCAGTCTTTAATGTATCTCCCCACAAGAATTCTGGAAGGATACAATGACTAAGCATACATCTTATCATATCCAGAAGGATATGATTTCTCCTTTCTGTAACTTTATTCTGTTGAGAAGTGCTAGGCATGATGTACTATACTTTAATACCATATTCCTGCAAGAACTTGACAAAAGGTCTAGGATTTATACTTGTTTCATCAAACCTACCATAAAATTTACTACCTCTATCAGACCTTACACATTTAATCTATTTGTCAAATTTTAGTTCAACAATGACCTTTAATGCTTTAAAAGCATCCAACGACTTAGATTTCTTATGCAACAAATCAATCTGACCATATCTAGAGAAATCATCAATGAAGGTGATGAAATATCGAAACCCTTCTGGTTTGACTGGAGTAAAGGGTCCATAAATATCGATATAAATCAACTGTAGTATTTCTTTACTCTTGGTAACCCCACTCTTCCTGACTTCGACTGTTAATTTCCCTCTCACATAGTCGACACATTTGTCAAAGTCAAAAAAGTCTAAATTATGCAAAATATTCCCCTTAATCAATCTCTCTATTCTCTCCCTGGAAATGTGTTCTAAACTTCTGTGCCACAACATGGAAGAATTTTTAGTAGCTCTACCACACTTACTTCAAACGACATTATTAACGTCTAATTTTAAACGACATTATTGTCAGTCAATAGAGCATAGATCAATATTCAACATATACAAGTCGTTAGATAAAACATCAGAACCAACAAGAACTGAATTATAATATAAAGATACTCTTTTATTATTGAAATAAAAGGAGTAACCACAACCGTCTAAAACAAAAATAAAAATCAAATTCCTTCTCATGGAAGGTACATAAATAGTATCGTTTAAAATTAATTTATGTCCAGTACATAACTTCAAAGATACTACTCTTATATATTCAACCTTGACACTAATGCCATTCCCTACTATAATCATTAACTCCCCGTCACTTGGCCTTCACTGGCTTCTAAATTCCTACAGGGAGTTTGTAACATGAATAGTTGCACTAGTATCTAACCACCATGTATTTGAAGGAACATTAACAAGATTTGATTCAAAGCATATGAGAGCCAGGTGTTTACCTTTCTTCTTCTTAAGCCAACTCTTAAATTTCATATAGTCAGCTTACTTATGCCCAAGAGCCTTACAAAACTTGTATCTTCCATTAAAAGGATATTTCAGCTTTGCATCAGAAGATTCACCAGAGTGTTACCCAGAGGAAAGATGTTTAGGCTTTTCATTCCGCTTCTTTTTAAATTGTGGCTTACTGTTCTTGTCGCTAAACAACTTCTTCTTCTTGTCAATTTTATGAAAGGTAAAGTGAATGTTGTGGATCTTTCCCTTCTTCATTGTCTGCTCTTCTTGAGTAAGAATCAATATCAGCTCATCAATAGTCCACTCTTCTTTCTAAGCATCGCAAGAGGTCCTCAGAACATCAAATTCTACTAGTAGAGATTCGAATACCTGGTAGATTAGGAAATTCTCTCTTAATTCTACCTTCATAGACTTCAACTTGTTGTACCAGCTGACAAGCTTCATCATATGTTCACGAACACCACTAACACCATCATACTTAGTCTTCATCAACAGAGAAAGATATGAGGCCTTTTTAGACTTATCAAACTTCTTAAATTTCTCACCTACAGCCTTGAGAAATTTCTTAGCATTATCAGTCTTACTGATGCTCTCCTTGATAGTTTTGTCCATGCTATACTTCATGATCATTAAGTAGATTTTGTTAGAATAAGCCCACTTCTCATGTTTTGCTGTATCAACAGCGGAAGAATTTTCTATGGGCTTTGGAGGCTCATTCTCAGTGAGAGCAACATCCACATTTGAGACAGCCGAAAACAACTTTAGATACTCAACTCAATCATCATAATTGGTCCCATTTAGCTTTGTTAAAGTATTCATTTGCATAGACAAAGCTAGAAATGAAGAAATTAAGGGAGGTTTTATATCGAGCATATGTATAAATGAGCAATTATCCATAGGTGAACCCTCTCATACATTATAATCCCACCTAAGGGTCCCAAATTATCATGCATAAGAGGATTCCATAGCATTGAAATCATGTCCCTAAAGCTAATACCGATAGGATATTGAGAACTCTAAAGACATAATTCCAATGCATGTAACAAGTCACTAGGAACTATATCAATAAGAACAAACTGATAAGGTAAGTGCATCATTAACATAATTCCTAATACCACAACATTATCAACAATATAACACTTTAATACAATTGGTCCCGCGAAGGTGAGAGTACAATTATATAAAGTGCCTCAAACTTGGTTTCAGCCCAAAACAACTTTTGGAATTATGTTACAGACTTACTAATAATTTTCAACTTTATATAGTAGTAAATTCATATAATAATATCAAAATTATTTAATTAATCAAATTATATCAAATTCAAGAGTACACACTATAGAATAAGCTAATAATTATTAGGAAGACACACAAAAAATTTCAAGCTCAAAATCAATTAATACAACATAATTTTAGTAATTTTTAATGGATGTAAAATCAGAAATAAATATTTTCAAGAATCTAAAAATTAATTAAAAAATTCCAAAAAATAGAGGATAGTGAGTAGAGTGCACAGAAAAAATGACGTGTCAGAAGGATGCTCAGGAATCCCGCACGCACCTAGCCCTGGGCATGGGCTTGGTTCAAGGAAGCTGTTCATCTTCCCCAAGCTTCAACCGGATCACCGAGACCCATTTGCAAACCTAATTTCATGCCACGGGTTTTTGTCAATTTCTCCTTTGTTTCTCAATCAAAAAATATGATTTTGGTGTCATTGAAAATAGGATTCTATGATCTATAATAGCCCTAAAAAAATTTCAGGAATTATGGACCAAAACAAATGAGTTTTTCCAATGGAAAGAAAATGGTGGTTCTTGCAGCATTTGCTCAATTTCTCTTTCAATTCTTATCGAAAAAACGTGATTGATGCAAAATCACAAGCTTTACAAAACTCTTCAAATAATTTTCGCAATTGTAAACAAAAATTCTGGGCTTTAGATGAAAAAATCATGTCTTTTGAAATTTCTCTCTCGTGTTTTTTTTTTAGTGGAAAAACACGATCTATAAAAGTTCTAATCTGATTTTGAAATTAATCGATTAAAATTTTAAGTTTCGAATGAATTGAAAAAATTAGGATTTTGAAAAATTTTGAAATTATGCATGATATGTATAAACATACCCAACTCCAATAATCACAAATTATAGCCACAGTTAGGATTAAATTGGCTCTTATATCAATTGAAAAAGATTTTAGGTATTGAAAGAGACTTTTCTAATCCCAAGTATGACAGGTAACAATAGACAATCAATCTAAGGATTTGGACTTCCAAAATACCTGAAAATGAAGAAAATGATGACACCATCCTAGATCCTAAATCCAACAATGTGGGGAGAGTAACTATTCCTATTGCATGTCAGATTCTTCTGTAACAATCTTAATGGGGTAACTGTACTCTTACTCATAGAAATGAATAAAGGCCTCTTCCTATGTATATATATAGAGAGATGAGTCAAGCCTACCTATCATAATAAGCTCACACACAGGATCCAATTGTATCCACTCATGAGCAGTGTTGATAATAAGTCTAATAATATTGATCACAACTATTTTGACTTAATTAAATTTACGTTATGCTTCAATTATTTAACATCTATTTAATCTAAATTTGATGAATAATATATAAAATATATATATATTATTAAATAATGTTAGTCCATATATTAAAACAAAAAACTAACAATGATTTCTTCCAAATTCATTTTAACTAGTAAATTTAAAGCATACAACATGTTTGGCTTGATTCACGTACTAAAGCACTAATTTCGTAATGGCCATATGTTGCATACTGTTATATGATGTGATATAAAGATTATTGAAGACGTGGATCAAGTTAATCAGTTAATGGCCTTTGACAAGGCAAATGGGCAACGTACACATAGTTACATAATCATTAAAACTCATGTCGTAAGGTTATGATATCACAATCACGTTTAACCCTTAGTTAGATCTAATCATGTTGCCCCTAATATCTATCTCTATGTCTTCCTAATTAGATTTAGTTGTCATGCTTTTTTGTTTGATTAATCATCTGTTCACGCTCAAGTGTATAATATACGTCTCTCTTATTGATTGGGAATCAATTAAGAATAATTATATATTTTTTATTATATAAAAAAGAGAATAAAATATACAGTAAGTTCTAGAAATTAAACAAAGAGTTACAGCTCTTAAATATTAAAGACAGTGAGTGATAATTACCGAGCTAAATTGATGATTTTTTTTTGTATAATATTTTAATACATCTTAGTAATTTGACAATTTTAAAATACCTCAAATTTATAATGTCTTAAAAAAACATGGTGGCGTGGTCCAATGTTTAAAAGGGAAAGATCTTGTGGAGGCATGCTTTCTCCTTTCGTGGACTGTGGAGGGAGTCCCTTCTCTTTTTGTTTACTTGTTCACCACTACTTCCTTTTTGTCTGCTTTTCATATCTTCTTTTGACTTAGCATGATAGGCCACTATCAATAATTGAGAAGCGTGACAACAAAAGCCCAATCAATAATTCCCCAATCTGTAGCCCAAATAAGCCCACTACCTAATGTCCTCCAAAGCAGCTTTATATCCACAATGCAGTGGCCTTAAACCAAAATCTTATCTGCAACCAACGAAAAGATGGATGCATAGATAATCAAAAGAATAAGTCTTTAGTCACATCCAAAATTTGATACTGAAACATCACATTTTTATTTGGGTGTTTAAAATTGACGATGTAATTCAACTTTTTTTTTTATGAGAACAAAAATAAAAAGTGGGATGTAAAAATAACAAGATTGTAATTAAAAAGAAAACTTATCTGGCTAGAATCGGTTCAAGATCAAATAATTTTTAAAGGCCAATATCTCTACGTACCTAATTTGGCAAAGAGCAATTTACATGGAGACATATGTTTTGAGAAGTTAAATGTTTTTTACCACATGTTACATAAACCAGAGTAATTATTAGGTGCAAGATGATTGATCAAGACCCATCAAAAAAATTGTCATAATAAGCAAGAGCTCATACCTAAATCAATTAATCTGATACATCTGATCAATCAACTTGGGATACGATTAATTATAATAATAAGTTAATTATCTAATCAACACAAAACAAAATAGGTAATTTAAGCATGCACAAATAATATAATCATGGTAACCGTCCATTAGAAATCTTATTTATGCCACAAATATGTTCATGACACATAATCACATATCATTTGTTAAAGAGTACAATAATTGACATGTTCGACACTTATATAAAAAAACATATATTTTCTATTTAGATCATCTATATATCACTTACTAAAATTTTATGTGAGTATTGACTTGATTATTGGAACATGTTCAACGGATTACTTTTATTGTACATTATTAACTTTACTATATACACAAGTCGCCTCTTCGTCGTTTTATATTCCATCGGTCAATCTTACTTAAAAGAAAAGTTTCAATTTAATTATTGTTTTGTAATGAGATTAAAAATGAATCAATCTCAAATTATAATAGATAATCTCATGATAAAAAAATTTTAGAAAATGTTTGATATATTTTTAATTTTGAGAATGTATCACACACGTCTTAATAAATAGACATATATTCACAGTTTATGAAAAAAAAAAAAGTGAATTTGAAAAATTTACAATAAAATACACATAATCAAACTAAAAAAAAATTATCTCTTAAATCTTTATTAAATTACCTGAAAGAAAATAGAGAATGCATACAACGTTAAATTACCTAAAAGAAAATAGATGATGCCATATAGCATGGGTCATTTTATGTTTCTAAGTAGTAACCCCATTAATGTTGAAAGCAGTATACATATTTTGGGTTTGAAAGAAGCAGAAGAAGGTCCATAAGCTATTATGACAAACACATTGGCCCATAAAAGAGAGTAATTTAGTTGTAAAGAAGTTTAATATTTGCTGATGAGCTTCTTCAAAGTAACATTGGACCGAAAGCAAGAAGATTGCTTTGGTGTTTTCCTTAGACTCTGGTCCCCTCTTTATTGTCATAGACCCATAGGTGCTGGTTGCTGCTCTGAAAAGAGTGAGTTTGATTAATAATTAATTAAAAAGGCTTAGAGATGCGTGTGAAATATATATAAAAACATACCGCAAATAAGCTAAGACGTTAAAGAGTGAGTGTATGAAATGGATGTTAGAAACTGAAATTGATGAGTGATTGATTAGAACATGAGTAGTTTATGATATGATTATGAAATGCCCCAAGCATCATTTGACTAAACTACCAATCTTAATCTCTGACCCAAACTCCCACAAACTACTTCCCTAATTTTGATTAAGACCAGAAAATCCATGTACTCTTCCATTATTTATTTATTTGCTTGTTTGGTGCTGTTTTAATGAAAAAAATCAGATGGAAACGGCGCCGCTTGTGCATGATATGACTGGGAATGGTACAACTGCTCGGCTTATCTGCTGTCCGTAATAAGTGTACGAAGGAAGGGGTTGAACACCGCTTTTGGGTTCTTTTCGGCAGCGCAGACCAAGGGCTGTCATAATGTCGATCACGCACACCCGCCTTTCTTCGTCCTGTAGACATGTCCCTTCTCCACCGAGATACTAATTATTATATTTTCAAATTTCTTAATTAATATTAAAATATGCATTTTTAATAAAGCATGCAAAATCTACTGTAAAATCCAAATATTTTGTAAAAATAAAAAAAAATATAAAAATAACATATTATTTTATCATTACTCTTCGTTAACGAAAAATATGTTATTACTCGTGTACAATATTTTCTCATGTGTATCTGAATTATGGATTCTACCTACGATTTTTAATTCTTCTTTATTATATAAAAAAGTATATTTAAGAATATTTTAAAAGAATATGTTAATTTAAAAAGACCTCAAGATTTTAATATCTAATGCCAATAAGTATAAAGCAGGAAGATTTTGATATGTATAACATTTCATCAAATGAGTTATATATATGGATTAATACTTTATATGTTACATTATTTATAGATATATTTTTACAAATGGATTATATATAATACATATTCCATGTATGTCCCATGACTAAAAAAAATACTAGATTTTTCTATTATTTTCACTATGGAATGACGAGCAATTTTTTTTTTGAGGAACAAAAAATATATGTTTTGAAACATGCGAAATCACTTTTCAAAAACTAAGTTGATACTATCTTAAATGTCCAGGAGAACCGTGTGAGGAAACTAACTCAAAACATCGATAACAACGCTTGCATTTTTTTATATTATTTTTCTTTGCAAGTTTTTTTTTCTTCTTTTTTTTATAACATCACATTAATATTATTCTTATAATTCTTATTTCTATGAAACCATGTCATATAATAATAAATTAAGATTTTATTATTTATTTATTTTTATTTTTATATTTTTAAACTTTTTAATAATTAAGAGATAAAAATTTGAAATATTAAATTTCAATTACTTATCAATAATTTAATTAAATAATTATTATTGAAACAAGTAAATATGTAATTTTTATTCATAATTTAAATTTAAACAGAAAAAATAAAAAATTAAAATTTTTTTGCTTATTTTTTTGTGACAAATAGAGTATAATTATTATATAATAATATTTAGATGAGTGTGATATTACTAAGAAGATATAAATTATTTAATAAATTATAATTTCTTATAATTTACATAAATTAAATATTTTTAAAAATCTCTTCCTTTGGAGCTGCAGCACGCATAGGCCTGCTATTTAGAGCGGTAGAAAAATAATTGTGTCGATGACACGTCGTTTTACCGCATTACTAGCTGCTCCCCCCATCACATCTTTTCCCACCAACTCTTTAATTCACTCATTCCACTGAAACCCCAAAACAGCCGGCCAGATCCCTGCTCAAAATATGTACCCAAAAACCAAATACCTTTAAAAGGGTAACAATGTCATTTGAGAATGCCAATGATGTTAATTAAGTTCTTTGCTTGAATTACCTTTGAGCGGTTATTTGATTTACACATCAACTAAATTCTTACCTTTGAATTTCTGAAGAAGTATGTGTGGATAAACTTGTTAAGGACTATTAAAAATTATTTGATTAAAATTAAGAAAATAATTTTTTTAAAAAAATAAATTATAATATGATATTTAATTTAATTATAAATTTTATTAAATAATTTCTTATATTTTATAAAAAATAAAACTTTTTTACCTTTTTAATTGATAATTAATTAAACAATCTAAATATTTTTAATTTTTCAAAAAATTATAATTTCTATAAAACTTTCTACGATTAAAGCTAAGTTTCTTAATACAAAGTTTAATGAGAGAGAGGACTGGTTAACTTTTTTATCTACATATATGTATATATACATATTTATATTTAAATTCAGATTGAAGAAAAAAAATCTCAAATTAATATAACATATTTGACAAATACGCATATTCTTTGAAGAATTGTTTTTGTTAGTCATATCATTTTTAAGATTAAAATCCTGCAAAAAATTTAAATTGTCCAAAGATTTATGGATAATACTTTGTACAAATCTTATTTACGTTAGATGATTTTATTAGACTAACTAGACAGACCAATCGGAAATGAATCTCTCAACTTATTGTAATGTTAATTCTTTAAAAAGGAAAACACAGTTTTTTCAAGCAGCGTCTCACAACTTCTATCCCACAACACGCAATTTTTTTTTTATATATTTTTCCTCTTAGAAATTTACGAGAAAAAATTAAAAAGATCCAATTTACGCTGCTGAATTTTTAATTTGAATTTTATTTTTTCAACGAATTTAAATTCAAAATTAGACATGCCTTGTGATCCTCACAAATGCAAACCAACCATATTTTCTCACTTTTTCTTTCTCAAGTTTTCTAAGCTGGTTTCTTTAATAAATTAAAACACAAGAAGAGAAGAGCAAACCACCCTCGGAAAGTGCGTTACGGAACGTGGACGAGTACGCTGCACAATACAACCTGCACGGCACAAGCCGACCATACACATAGACTTTACCAGCTTTTTCTTCAACTAAACTAAACTAACTGAAAGCGTCATTTTTTTAAATTACCAAACTACCCACCCTCCTTTCCCTGAAAGGGCTCGTTGGCCGAGACACACCCACCTCGCTGCAGTGTCTCTCTCTCTCTCTCTCTCTCTCTCTCTCTCTCTCTCTCTCTCTGTGCTTCCTGCAACAAGGGAACAAAAACAGCTTCTGAAACCAAAACTTAAATTCTGTACACGTTGGCTCTTCCAGTCACAGGCCATCTCATGGCGTGTTTAACTCACCCTCGCATTTATGCCATTTACTACTTTGCCACTCCCTCCTCCTTCTCCTCCTCCTCTTTGTCCCCTTCTACTTCTGTTCTGCCCCGATTACTGTTCTTCTCTCTAACTCTAGGACGAAGGCCATTGTTTCAAACCCTGGGTTTTCCAAACAACCCGCTTTCTACGCTACTGGTTTGGTTTATCAATTGTTTTTTTCGTTGTCAGTTTCGAAGAATATGGTTTTCCTATTTCCAGGTTTGGGTTTTTTCAACCTTGTCGTATCGCATTGTTTGTTTCCATCTTCTATATATTTTATTATATTATAATTTGAATTCCAGATTCTCTCCTTCTCTCATATCAGTTTATTTATCTTTTTTATAATGGTGAAGGATTGGAAGCGGTGTAGATTGACACGGAGGTAAGAACAGACGCTGTCATGGGATCGTTGACTGCTGTGTTTCTTTGATTAAAGGTACTGCATTTGCTCCTAGTGCTTTTTGTTTATATAATGTTTGCTGCTCTTGTCTTACAGAACTGCAAAGAAGCACTCTCAGTGAGAAACAGACCAACTTTCCTTATTTGTCATTGTCTCTTTTGACTCTGAAAGTGAGTGCAATTTAATGGTGAATGAGATCTCTTAACAACATGCTAATATGCAGATCTTCGAAAGATGTTACTTTCATTTTGACTGCATTCCATTAATATGATTCGGGCTCCTAAGGAGGAGCAAAGCATATGCTTTGTGTGTTTTTATTTTAGCTTTCCCCTTTTCGATGTCTTTGATGTTGCTATTCTCTTCTAGGATCGGATTGCCCTTTTCCCGGTGGGACCTGACCTTTTTGTGTTTGAGAAAATGATGGATGGGCGGCGGCACTCCATTGATGTCCCCATTTCTAAAACTCTTGTTGCTTTGAGGAGGGTCAGGTCATTGAGGGATCCATCAACTAATTCTATGAGCAAACTCTCATCTTTGATTGATAATGCACACTGGGAGAATGGATCTAATAATGGAATTTCTCTGCGGTTCTCGGATGCTTCTCGCCCTTGTGATTCTGATGATATTGGTATTTTAAGATCAAAGAATTTAGATTATAAGAGACATGATGTTGATGATTTTGACTTGAACTCTAAGTTGAAACCTCGAGGCATGTCGTGTCGGGAAAGGCAACAGAATGATGATTTGAATCATGATGGAATTTCTGGAAATAAATCACCCAGTGAAAGCTGTTGCAGCAACCATAGGGGTAAAAGATTGGATTTGGCATGCACTATGCCTCCTATTAATCATTTCAAGGATGATTATCAGTCATCACAACTAGGGAGAATAGATTACATTAAGTCAACTAGAAGATCTCTACGCGAGAATCAAGTAAAACCATCTGAGTTAATGGGCGATATTGCAAGCCATGCAGTTAGTCCATGCCTTTCTGTTGGTGATGCTTTATCACCACATAGTGCATCAACAAATATGGTTCAAGATGTTGATCTCGTAGATAACAATCACCATGGATGTGGAATAAGTTGTTGTTGGTCAAAGTCACCGAGGTTTAGAGAACTAAGTCCTTATTCTGATATAGAAGGCCGCCCCTTGATATCCCAGCACATTGATGAGGTCTCTCTTTATGGGCTTAGAAGCATGAGACACAATGGCGGTGAATTTAGTCCAAATTTGGAAACTCCAAGAAGTTTATCTATGAAATTCAGACCAAAGTCTTTCAGTGATTTGGTGGGACAAAATGTGGTCACACGGTCTCTTTTGGGTGCCATCTCTACAGGAAGGATAACATCATTTTATCTCTTCCATGGTCCCCGTGGGACGGGCAAGACCTCTGCCTCCCAGATTTTTTCAGCTGCCCTTAATTGCCTCTCTGCCGAGGAGCAAAGGCCATGTGGTCTGTGCAGAGAATGTGTTCTTTTCTTTTCTGGCAGAAGTAAGGATGTTAAGGAAGTAGATTCCATGAGACTCAATCGTGTAGACAAGGTTAAATCACTTGTTAAGAGTGCATGCATTCCTCCTGTTTCCTCACGATTCAAGGTTTACATTATTGATGAGTGCCAGTTGCTGCACAGGGATACATGGGCAAGTCTTTTGAATAGCTTAGAGAACTTTTCTCAACTTGTGGTTTTTGTGATGGTCACTCCTGATTTAGATAAGCTACCCCGAAGTGCAGTTTCCCGGGCACAGAGGTATCACTTTCCAAAAATCAAAGATGCTGACATTGCAAGCAGATTAGAAAAAATTTCTGTCGAAGAAGGTCTTGATTATGAACAAGTTGCTTTGGACTTCATTGCTGCTAAATCCTGTGGGTCACTTAGGGATGCAGAAATAATGCTTGATCAGCTGAGTTTGCTTGGTAAAAAAATCACGATTTCCTTAGCCCATGAGCTGGTAAGTGCTATGCTATAATTGCCTGCGGATTTTTCCTGAAACCTTTCTTCATTTGTTTGGTATTCAGGGTTGCAATTTGTTGTTCTGCAGACTGGCGTCGTTTCTGATGATGAATTACTTGATTTGCTGGATCTGGCTTTGTCATCTGACACTTCAAATACAGTTATAAGAGCCCGGGAGATGATGAGATCAAGGATAGACCCTTTGCAGCTTATATCACAGTTAGCAAATCTTATAATGGACATTCTGGCTGGTAAATGTGAAGGTGGTGTTTCTGAAGTTAGAAGAAGATTTTCTAGTAGACATAACTGTAAGTGACCTAAAATATAACTTATCATTTCCATTTTGGCTTTTAAGTGCATATGTTGGCTATTTGATTTGAGGTTTATTGCGCTTTGTGCTTGCTTTTCACCTAGGTAGATATCTGCTCATATCTTGCATTGTCTAATTGGATATTTTCTCTATGGTAGCTGAAGTAGACTTGAATAAACTAAGTCATGCTCTGAGAATACTTTCTGAAACTGAGAAGCAGTTGAGAATATCAAAGAATCAAACAACATGGTTCACAGTAGCTCTCCTACAGTTAAGCTCTGCTGAATCTTCTGCTGGGGATGCTAATGAAACCCAGTTGTGTTTAAGAGATGCGTGCAGGGGAGGTGGGAGCCAGTCTTCCTTTAACAGCTTATCAATTTGTTCATTCTCTTACTCTTTTGTGGGTGTGTGAGTGAGGGAATTACCAAAATTGGTAGGATTTAGTCTGTTGGTAAATTCTCTTTCAAGGTTGTCTTTAAATGGTTTTAATAATGATATAATCTTTCATAACGTATAATGGTGCCAATTTATTTATGTAGCTGACCTATCTAATGGGATAAGGCTCGGTTTTTGTTGATTTTGTTGTTAAGGTTGTCTTTAATTGGCTGCAGATGCTGGGTTCTGCAGTACATCATCCACTGGGGACTGCTTGAAGCGTCCGTGTGACGACAAGTCATATAAATTGGGAGTGCAGGAGGATCACAAAGGAACATTGGATTCTATATGGTATAAAGCTACAGAGTTATGCCAATCTAATGGACTCAAGACTTTTCTCAGGAAACGTGGGAAGCTAACTTCTCTTTGTGTTAATCAAGGTAGTGTTTGTACAATTCTACTGTTTTTATTATGTTTATTGTCATGCTTACTCATTTTCCTATCATCTGCAAAATTTGTTCTAATGGTGTAATCTTTTCCCACCTTCTGTTTAGTGTTATTTTGTTTTAAATGAGACTTTCGTTAGAACTCTTCACAGCACTTTATTTTTGGTATTTAATTTTTGGAATTAATGTTAATATAAAAAGTGATTCTACAGCAGTTGTATTTTTGATAGGAGTAGCACAGCAATGTTCTATCAAATTCTGCTGCTTCTGCATAATTTTTGACAAGCTATTTATGTCCAATGTACTAGTATATTGCATGTACCTCATGACTATTAGGAATGAGTGAATATAACATTACTCATGAATGAATAATATTGCAATTTCCAGGTCTTGCAGTTGCCGAGTTGGAGTTCCACCATCGTGACTATGTATCTAGAGCTGAAAAATCATGGAAATTGATTGCAAGTTCCCTGCAGCTGATACTAGGTTGTAACATCGAGCTCAGGATCAACCTTGTACGTTGTACATATGATTCTAAATATGCCAAATTGAAGAGACCATATTTCAGTTTCTTTAGTTGTTCCCGCCGGATGCAAAGGAAATCATCCTCTTCCAATGAACAAGGAAGTGAATCAGACTATGCCGATTACAATTCCCAAAACCCAATAATGAAGAACAGTACTTCTTTTTCCTGCGACTGTGGATCCCAGCTGCCACCACATGAGTGCTATCGTGGAATGGAGCTTGTAACAACTTTGAGAGATAGTCAAGGGAATGTGCTAAGCTCCGGGAAAAGCCTGTTGAACACATCATGTCAAGAATCTCCGGGGACATCAGGTTCTGGAGTTGATTCTTCTAAGGAGGAGGCATGCAACTATGCACATGTGGTTTCGTCATCCCTTGATTCTGACAATCCATCAAATTGTTTTCCTAGAGCTTTCTGGCTTAATAAGAAGAAGTTGCGTTCTCCAGATCTTT